>LGRX02026980.1:0-41487 GCA_001247695.2 Cymbomonas tetramitiformis
AATACATTTTTTGGCAGGTCCAGTGTGCAACGTCGCAGTAACTCAGGGATGTTCCCTGTAGATATGCCCTTGCTTTGCAACCACTCTGTCCGACATTCACAAAAGGCCCCGCTGAGTTGCTCCCAAATTTGTAGGATAATTCCATGCCTTTTCTGACTACAGCGTTGGAAGCTTTGGACATGACCGTCAGAAAAGAGGCAGGGTTAATGACAACGTGCACAGGTGATAATCCATGCGCCTTCGTAAAGTCGCAGGGAAGTGCCTAGCATAAACGAGCGAAAACTACTGGGAGCTGTCAAAACGGGTACGCTGAAGTAGTCTGTAATCTTTCTGATGATTCAGCAGCATAATCTTGCCTGCTACGTACGGCAGGTTTGCAGGCCAACTGAGGTTCACGGTGAGATACCTAGAGCTTTCTCGGCACAGGTCTCAGGGTGTGCTCCGGACACTTCATCCAAGGATCTGCACAGGGCAGGCACCGTTCCAAAGCGTTGCTTACAAACCCACGCTGTGCATACTTACAAATATCCGAGGACGTTTCCACTCAAAAACTTGCAAAGGTACTGCTGAAAAGCAGGCGAGTCTTGAAAAGGTTGACTTTTGGAAGCATCAAAGGAAACTAGAACAAGGTCACGTACGATAAGAACGGAAAAAGACATGTGGTACATGTATGAAATCCTTGCTCCCGGCACGGTTTAATGAGGAAACCAAGAGTGGCATCCCAATTCGTGTTTGAGCATCCCTGCGTTGGATCAACTGCTGAACAGAAAATGAATAACAGAAGGTAAAACTGGAAGGTTGCACCCCTCAGAAGGACCATATTCATTGACATGTGCTCCGAATGCTAGTAAAACTCTGTGAAAAAGACGAGAGTGGAAAGCGCTCTGTCAGATGTCTCGATAACGATGGAGCTATTCGTTGAGACCGCAACATCAGCATGAATGAACTATTTCACGTCCTACACCAGGTATGAGAGCACTGACAATGTCTGACTTCGTAAGTGACTTTATGACCAGCTCCCATGAAAGTGAACTGCACTTCTTCAATTAAATACTGATACAGAAACTCGTGTGTATCATACAAAGTTTTATCATAAAAAATAAAAGGTGAGACATCAGACAAAGTGGCGATAACCAACGTTGAACTTAAGAAGCGAGCTTGCAGGTTCTCGTTCTGGCGGGGCCTGGTCTGAGGTCTCACAGTGATACTGACATACCTGTACTGTTGATCCTGCGGATTCCCCGTAAATCGGATGACCGCCCAGTCACCTTGTCCGATCCGCTCCCGTTGGGTAGGAATGGCGAGAAAAAGAGCGGAAAGTAAGGCGAAGCAGCAAGGCAGCACTCCAGCGTCAGATCGGAGCCTGAGTTGGAGAACCCAGTTTTAAGGGTGGGCGAGCAGGTAGGAAAAGTGAAGTATTTTCACCAATTTCCGACTTAAGAGCGACACTCTGCGACACTTGGACTTCGAAGCTGGAGGTGAACAGCCACTTCATGATTCTTCATTTCCGCGATCCGGGGAGTGAGATCAGACGATCCGTCTCCTGAACTGATGACGGAAGGAAAGTCGGCGATCAACCGTGATAGTGATACTGTTGATCCTGCGGATTCCCCGTAAATCGGATGACCGCCCAGTCACCTTGTCCGCGGATCCGCTCCCGTTGGCTAGGAATGGCGAGAAAAAGAGCGGAAAGTAAGGCGAAGCAACAAGGCACCACTCCAGCGTCGCCTCTCCGCCAACACTCACAACCCCCGCCTCTTGACGCCTTTCCACCCCAACTCTCAAACTCGAGCCAACAGAATTTTAATAATCAAATTACTCATACAAATACCCGCACGAATGATTGTGCCGCATTCAGCTCCATGTATTCTTTCGTCGAGACTTTCTCTATCTTCCTTGAGGATGACATTCCCAAGACTTGCCACACTTTCATATAATGTCTAGCAATCCTCTCTGTTTTCCAATATGCATGTCCCATAACCTGTTGCAGGTCGGCTCCTTCAAGGAAAAGTTCAATCGCTCCTGCCGTCCGAATGTTGAAGAATGTTTCCCCATTGAACAGCCTTGCTTTTTGCAACCAGCATTTGAGGTCTGAATTCATCTGTTTCCTGGAAATTGGACTATTCTCCACTTTGCCAGACCTGACCGGCCTGAACAGGAATCCTTGTGCAAGGTTCAGACCCAAAATTTTCATCACTAGGAGGTAGTCTTCCAACGCTGAGATGGGGCATTTAGATTTATCGGGGAGTCTTTTGATTCCAAAAATGTGTTCATCGCCCGAACGGAGTGTCTTCCCCCACTGGTAGTTGAAGAGAAAACCAGAGTTATCAGGGAATCTTATGATTCCTTCCACCCTTGTGGCGCCCAGCTCCGCCGGTCTCTTCAGAGCGTATAGGTCCATCAGGATCATTGCCTTACATCTAAGAGTGATGAACAAAAGTATCCAATCTTGTGTCGAGGCAAAACCAGCTGCCTCTGCGTTCATGTGAATCACTAGCTTGTCGATCGTGCAACTGAATAGTGGTGTTGCCTGATTTGGAGTGATTCTTGCTTGCAATTGTTCGTTCCTGGTCATTGTTTCGTAGACCTTAACCACTCTACCCGTGCACGGGTTGTCCGACCCACACCTTCCGAAATCCTGGAAGGCACTAGAAAGTCTGTCGATAAGGGAATTGACCGAACTTGCGGCTTGTCCGACTGGGCAATTACACCCTCCCAGTTGAGGACACGTGGCCGAATGCACGTTAGTCTTACCGAACTGTTCCAAGTAAATAAGATACCATAAGATGTGTTGAGCTGTACACGAATCCAATGATTCTGGTGGGGTTATGCAAGCCAGGAATTCCCCTAGGGCCCGCAAATTCCGGAGTTTGGCCGATTGGTACACATCCCGGGCCCTTGCTTCCTAAAGCTCCTTCGTTCTTAGCTGTATGGCGGCCCAGTCAGGGGCTTTTCTCAACAGGCTCTTGCCACCACCCTGTCAACCTCAAATTGTTCCCCTTCCCCGAAAGTTACCGGTGTTCACAACAATATATTATCCAAGACAAACGGATTACTCTGGGAGGTTATTAATATATCACATGATTTTTTGTTTTTGAAATACGAAGAAATCGAATCTAAAAATCCAGACCGCCCACGGGAGTGGGCCTGCCTACTAACCATCGTCCATTTCTAAGTTGTTGGAAACAGACTTCTCCTGCTTCGGCGATTCTGAACTTCTGTTTGCACGGTTTATTGTACGCAGTCCACCAGAACCCATCTGGAGAGAAACCATCCCACTGTGGAGCAACCACAGAGGCTGACGCTTTCTGTTCTCTTAGATACATCAGGAACGGTCCCATTAATGCAAAAGGCGGATTAGCATAACAGTTTAGTCCCGCTAGTGGATAGGCAAAGACATTGGTGCCACAAGCTTCTTTCTCTGGCAGCCTTGAGCAAAATCGCATTTTGGGGCATCCCCGAACATTAGCCGTTGTTGCGAAGCAGTCGATGTTGTGCCGTCCAAACATCATGTTCAACAAAGGAGAGAACCGTGGCATTAGTGAATAATGAGACTCTTCATCCGGGACTACAATAGCTCCATCAGGTCCCCTTGAAAAGGAAACCACCTTCAGCTCCAAGTTGTTATCCGCGACAAATCTATAGAGCCTTTCTGCAAGGTCCTTGCATGCTTTTGTGCCCAGGTTAGACGAGAGGACTCTCGATGAATCCCAGAAGTTTTTATCCAAGATTATGTCCCAGCGTTGCGGGACCCGTTTTACTGGGATTTCGAACAAGGCCTCTGAAATAAAAAAATGATTGATCCACCGACGAGCAGGTTCTCAAATCACGATGGTGGACTTCATCGCGGGACGCCTGCGGACGGAGAGGAAGGCTGCCCCCCCCCGCAACATCCTCCGCCAAGGACGTTCTCTGCAGCACATTTCTCGCCGGAGGAGGAGAGTCAGCGCGTCCAGGAGCTGCTTGGTCACCAAACGACAGTTCTTGTAACAAGGACGGCCCGGACGGCGACTCCGGCGCTTCAGCATTCTCCCGCGACCACCTTTCCCCCGCGTCGACCACCTCGTCACCGTCTTCAGATTCATTAAGACCCAACGAGCGAAAAATTGCGGGCTCCTCCCGCGGAGGGGAGAGCCGCGGAGCCGAGGTTGCTGCATTCAACGCGGGCGACACGTTGGGCACGGAATTCTCGTCGAGCTGACGAGCCCGTGCACTGCGGGAGGCGCGGGTCGCCCTCCGCAAATCAGAACTAGTAGCGATTGCTGCGAAACTCGTGATTGTAAGAAGAAAACTTGCTGGACTTCGGGTTTAGGCTTAGTTATTATGGGCTCTGACTAGCCCCTAGCCTGACCCTGCTTCCGTATCGTGTCCGTGACATCCTAGCACTGTACTGTACAGTAGTACAGTACAGTAGTACAGTCTTGCTTTACTGTCTGGGTTTCCGAGAGCATAAAGCCTCGGCCAGACACTGTTTATGTGATTATCGGTTTGATGCTCAGCGAGCTTAGCCGGACAGCGGATCTGTCTTCCTCGCAGGTTATGTCCCGCACCGGCTTTCCGGTGATTCTGATGATGGCACAGCGCCTTGCTGTTGCCATGTTCGGCTAAGTAGGACGTAGGAGGGGTTGAGCGCCCACTTGGGTGGTGGTGTACCCTTCTCGCGGTATGGCCTTTTGACATGGCAGTGATGGCGGCACGCGTTGTGCTCGCCTTCGCTGCGCAGGTGATCAGTTTGTGACGGATTGTTTTTATTTTACAGCAGCATCGTCGCAGCGAGAGTTGATCCGCATCGTGCGCCACTGGCCCTGGCGAGGACGCTCCACACGTTGTGAATTTTGGCCACTCTCATTCTTCCGCTCACGACCGGTATTTTTCAATCTGTTCTGCCGAGACTTCTACAGCGTATCTGGCCGCCGTGACGATTCTTACTCCACCACCCTGCTTAGCTCGACCTTTCCCCTGTCTCTCTATCATGGTTACCACAGCAAATAGAATGACGCGGTCACGCGTCCGTAGATTAGAAACGATTTTTGATGACGTGGGTGCACAGCACGCTGCGACACCGCACACGCCGCAGCTGCCAGCTCCGACCACCGCGGCTGCGAAAGAGGTTCTTGAGAAATGTCAGCGGCTTGCTCGGGAAAATTTTGACAGAAAGGTTGCGAAAACCGTTGCCACTAAAATTCTGGGGGACAAGTCTGAGCGCTTCGCTGGGACCGAGACAGATGCGGTCGACATTTTTTCACAAGTCATGCATGAGCTACGCACGCAGTTTCTACTGCAGTCACAGGCATTTGCTCCCCTGTTTGACTTGACCGACATGGCTGTTGAGGCTAGGCATGAGGCAAATGAATTGCTGCTTTCGGCTCTGACGTTTCTGGCTCGCCCTGGCTCGCCTGCTCGTGACTGGCTTGAGGCCTCTGGGTCTGACGTTCCTGGAGATGGCAAGCGTGCTGCCCTTGAGGTGGTACGCATGCTCCAAGAACGCTCAGAGCCCTTTGACTCTTTTGAGTCGCTGCTGGCGGTTCGCATCCCCAGCAGCGGAGATCCTGACCGTGAAATCCGTGAGTTCAATGGCCTGTTGCGGGACGTTCAGCGTTCCCACAACTTGCCAGAGGACGCGGTGAAGCGGCAGTTTCTCAAGGCTCTCGGCAACTCGGCACTGTATCGTGAGTTGGCTAATTCTCTGGCTCGGGCTGACCAGCGGCAGGGAGTGTCTCTTCTGACTATCCAGGCTCGTGTGCGGGAGCAGTTCCGCCACGGCCTGAAGGTCTCTGACACCCGCGTCTCTGCTCTGTCATTCGGCGATGGCGCGTCTGACCTGGCTGCGGCGTTGTCCAGTCTGCAGAAGCAGCTGGAGCGCATGCAGCAGGACATTCGTGACCTAAAGCGGCAGACGCGGGAAGGGGCACCGCCTGCGGGCAAGCACCTTACCCGCTCTGCTGCTAAGCATCATCGTGCTGGTGTTAAGCCACTTGGCACCGCTCCTCTTGTCTCGTTTGACAAGAAGAGCGGTGCCTTCGTGCCTCACTGCAGAAATGCGGAGTGTGCACAAAGTGGTTTGAAACACTGGCATGCTGAATGCCCCAACGGCGGTCCTCAGTCTGCCCACTACTGTGGTGCAGTTGAGAACTATGAGACTGACTGCTTGGCTGTTCGTTTCCAGCGTTTCTATGACGCTGGGGATGAGCATGCCTTCGAGTCGCTCTGCATGATGGAGGGTCGCCCAGAGGTGTGCGAGCTGTCAGCATGTTCTTTTGTGACAGCTGAGCCCACGTCTCTGCGGCACTTTCAGGATGCGGCGGCTTCCGCTCAGGATGCGGCGGCTGACGATGACGGCATGGCTCAGTTTGGTCTGGCCACATTCCACTCGGGTGCACGGGGCTCGATTCCGCCACCGCCTGCGGTTCGGCATCCCTCTGCACTCGTGACTGGTGGTGTGCCTGCGGCTCATGACCCGCCAGTGGTTATCCCTGGCTCTCTCGGCTTGCCTGGCTCTGTCCCGTCACTCCAGCTCGGCGACTCTGCACCGGCTCAGCTGTTTGCTGGCATGAGGATTGAGACTTCTGACAATGACCAAGGCTCTGACAATGACTCTGACGGCGGGCAGCAGGTGGCTTTTGGCTCCTTCGGCGATCTTGGGCATGGCTCTGACTCTGACCTTGCTGACGGGGGGGCATCGACGGTGGGCAGTCTGACTCCGATGTACCGTCCCCGGACTCCGCCGAGCTTTCTCCGGTGTGCATCGATGGCTTCCGTGCTTTGTTGCTCCTTGATGGCCAGTGCTACGGCGTCTCTGGTTGCCGTGGGCGGTGGTGACAGGGGCCTGGTTGAGCCCGGAGCCACCGTCCGTCGGTCTACTGGAGATCTCTTTACTTCGGGTTCGCCGCTTGGTTCTCTGGACATCCGTGATTGGCCGCCAGATGATCGAGTTCTTTTGTCTCCTTCTTCAATGCTCAAACCGCCGTGGGGTTCTGCTCGTCTCAGTTCTTCTGTTGCTTTACTTTCTGCTGTGGATCCACCTTACCCACTTGGGTCTGGTGGTGCTCAATTTGACACAGACAACTTGCAATTCACTTCGGGGTTCTTCTGTGCTTGCATCCCGGCCGCTGAACTCAGCCCTGCTGACCAGCCTCAAAGTGGCTGAGTTTACTTCAATTGTCCTGGCAGCTTGATTAGCTTTAGCCCAGTAGTGGGATGACCGGGTCAAGACCCCGGCACCCAGCTAGAAGTGATCGGTTTCCACCGAAGTGAATGTTAGGTGTTTGTTTATTATCTCGTGGCTGTATATCCTGTACCTGCTTTGCTAGGTTGTGCCCGGAGGCACAGCGTGAGCCGATATGCCTATGCGTCCGTATGTGTGTCATCGGGGGTAATCTGGGATTGGCACGATGACAGTGAAATTGGGCTTGAAATCACGATGAGAATGAATACCAGATGTCCGGGGTATGACAGTATGACACTATGACAGTATGACAGTATGACACTATAGTAGTATGACAGTACTGTGGGGGGTGTCATCGTGGAACTCAGTCAGATCCTCGAAGAATGGTCAGATTCGCATCGGGGTTGAAAAGACAATGAAATCGAATATCAGATATTAAGGTTATGACAGTATGACAGTATGACGCTATGACAGTATGACAGTATGACAGTACAGTAGTATGACAGTACTGTGGGGCAGTCATCGTGTCAGCCTGTCGTCATAACATCTGAATCGAGAATGACGAATCGGAATTAGAAATGAGATCGGATCGGGAACTGAACGTTGAGCCGAAGTGTGACATCGGCTCTCGAGTGGTTGACCCTGCAACCTGAGTGACGAGTGAATAAGTAGAGCACTTGAGAAGTGTTTAGCCTTGAGAACTCGGAACCGAATTATCGTTTGTACCTCAATCTGGCCCTGATCCAGTATATTATAAAAATCCGAATTGTGTACCTTTGCACGTTCAATCAAAAACATATCTCCGAGCATCTGTCGTCGTGCCCTTGGCACATTTGGTATCAGCGTGCTGCGATTTCGCCTCTGCGCAACTCGCCCACGGGCCTTTTGAAACTTCCGTTGTGATACAGGGGGAGAGCTGTACTTCCGGCTATCTGTGCGCAATTTTAGCCTCCGTAAGTACATTTTTTTCGTATACAACGGCCGTATCCTCTGGAAAACATCTCCAAAACTTCATATTTTTGCCCCTTAACACTGGGGGCTCAAACCGGCTCAGAAACCCAAGCATTCGTTTTCCGATCTTAAACCCGAAGTCCGTCCCAGGCCACAAACGACCGTCAGGGAGCACCCTAAAGGGTTTCCCCGGTCTACAATAGCCAAGAAAACGATATAGCTCACCTTTCAGAGCCCCAAAAAGGCGAAAAACCGCCCAAAACAGCCAAAAATAGCCGTTTTTGACAGTTTCCAGCCTACCCCAAAACCTCTCCCAGTCGCCCCCACCACCGAAAAACCCCTCTTTAGACCCCATAGAACAGCCTAGAAACCCCTGATACCGCCCTCACGGCCATCAGCAGCGGGGAAAGCTCCACCAAAAGGCGCTTTCAACAGTTCTGGGACGTTTCTGGCAGCCCTTCAGCACCTCCTGGTATCTTCCAGCAGCGCACTGACTGGGGCTTTTCTTGGGACCTACGGAGTACAGATACCGTCTGGGACCTCACTGGGCCCCCATATTGGACTTGACACCTCCTTTTTCACTGCTGCCTGACTCTTGCCCGCGCGCCTAGGCACTCAAAAATCGTGTCGCGGAGCCCTGGCCAAATTTTGAGTTCGCTGGTGTATGGCAGTACCCCCTTCGCCAGAAGAATGCAGAAGAGCGTGGTGGAAGCAAGGACCTATCAAGTGGGTATTCCCTCCAGACCCTACCTACCCACCAGCAGGCGCTTTCTGGCAGAGCGGTCCTTGGAGCGGTCCTCCTTCCCCCTCTTCCTCTGACGACGAGGAGGAGAACTGAGCGCCTGGATATAGTCACGCTGGCTATCCCACCAAGATACCACAACTGGGTGTGGGTTCAGATTGGAAACCTTCTCTTCCGCTACCCGAACTCCCAAGACCTGACAGTCTTCCCCGCGCTCCCTGGCTCATATCCAGTGCAAGGAATTGAAGAGTGGCCTTGGGTCCCCCCATCTCCACCTGGAAGTCCCGCTCCTTCGCCTCCAGCGAGTGACATCGACGAGGACGAGACTAATTAAATAAAAAAGGCGAGCACTCACTACTTTTGCTCACCTGTGGCTATTGCCACACCCAGTCTTTGAACTCAACCAGCTCAGCAGTCAGAATGTCACAGCAGACATCAGAAGCATTTCCCAGCATGAGTGTCAGCGCAGAGCAGCTACACCACACTCTGTTCTCTCCCATGACCTTCCCATCGCCCACCGCATACGCTTCCGCTCACCCCATTCCACATCCAGGCACCACCATGCCCTACACAGCGGTGCCCCGCCCTTATACTATGCCGGATGGCACCCCCGCACAGGCTGTATGGAACGGCGTCAATTGGGTATTGCCCCAATCAGCGCCCCTCGCTGGGGGAGTATCACCAGTGCCGTTCACACTGGGAACCCATCACCCCGTGGGCGCATATCCCACACCGTTCCAACAACAGCTACAGCAGCAGCAGCAGTGGCTCGCGTACCGGCAGCAGCAACAGCAGTGGCTTCAACAGCAGCCACTGGAACCGATGCAGCAGCAGTTACAGCAGCAGCAGTTACAGCAGCAGCAGCTACAGCAGCAACAGCAGCAGCAGCAGCAGCAGCAGCAACAGCAACCGCAGCCGCCACAACAGCCGCAACATCGACCACAGCAGCCCCATCAGCTGGCACCAGCCACCTCCGCGCTTCATGACTCAGGCGCGGATCTCTCATCGCTGCAGCACTTCATCAGCATCGGCGCCGCGGCCCTGCCGGACCCTCTGCAGGTACCCCTTGACAGCGGAGTTCAGCAGAATGTCTTGGGCGGTACCCAGCTCTTGGTGCGTCACCTTCCCGCGGTGGCGACAACCTCAGAGACTCGCCGGCGCCGGCGTTCCCGAAGGGCATCTTCGGGCCCTGCGACACATGGCAAACATCTTCCAGGCCCAAGCCACACACCTGATCACTCTGACCCCGACTCCGGTACGGACATCAGCCGCACCAGCACGGGGACCAGAGGCAGCCGAAGCACGCAGGCACGGGCTGAGCGCAGGCGGAGGGCCGCCCACAGGTCCGGCTCCGACTCGGATGCGAGCAGCCGAAGTGAACACATTCGCAGAGAAGTCCTGGCGGCAGTACAGGCCCTGGACATCTCCGCGGTGCTCTCGAGAGGACTCGCGCTGCCTGGTGCGACGGCGTCGGCAGGAGCCTCCCCACCAGGCGACCCTCAGGGCTGCGCACAGGGCCTGGCGGCGGACCACCTACACGAGGCAGACGCCGCCGCCAGCGTAACCCCCCCAGTGCCTCAGACCGCCGCTGAGACCGCTCCCGCCGAACCTCCCACTCAGGGCCGGCCAAATCCCCATAACATGATGGTGGCCCGCCGGCGGCAGTCGATGGAGACAGTGGTGCACGGCGGTGGCAATCCCGACTCAGAGCCCAGGGACTCCAGTCCAAGCGACTCGCCACCAGGCCCCCCTAGTGATCCACCTCAGGATCCCCCTGACGATCCCGCACCAGAGCCCTCCTACCCTCAGTACCCAGAGGTCAGATCCCTCTTCGGCACCCACGATGGTGGGTCATTGTGGGTGCACCAGTCAGCTGGGGTGCGAGGCGCGGCAACCGTCTCCCTACCATGGGACGAACGCCGCCGAGCTGGGGTGCAGGGCGACGCCATCTTGTTCAGGATCATGCACTTGCTGGGAGCGCCGCTGACTGCATATGCGCGCATGGGGGGCCGGCTACACCATGCACCCCTACCCCTTACCAACCCTCGCGTGGAGACCTGGGTCCTCATGGTCGACCGCGAGGTCATGGATATGGCAATGGGGGACCCAGCCGCGGCCAATGTGCGGTCTACCAGCATGGGGCAGCCGGTATGGGAGTGGATCCCTGCTACTGCGCGGGAGTCGGAGATGCAGAACTTCGATCAGGACGGGCTCGCCGCGTGGTCGGAGGTCAGCAACTCCGATTGGTACCGGAGCATGAGCGTGGTGGCTGCACAACCATCCACACCCCTGCCCTTCCATACACCTCTCCCACTCCCCGCACCACCATCAGCCCCTACATTACCGCCCACTCCGACCGCAGTCCCCACAAATCCCGCGCCTGCGCCTCCGCCCGCGCATGCCCCGGGACCACCACCTCCAGCCCGTTTCCCCCACTCCGCCGCCGCAAACCCCGTTCACTCTGCCGCTGCCGCGAACCCCGTTCACTCTGCCGCCGCTGCGAACCCCGTGCTCTCTCCCAGCGCCAC
This sequence comes from Cymbomonas tetramitiformis, assembly GCA_001247695.2. Classification (NCBI taxonomy): domain Eukaryota; kingdom Viridiplantae; phylum Chlorophyta; class Pyramimonadophyceae; order Pyramimonadales; family Pyramimonadaceae; genus Cymbomonas; species Cymbomonas tetramitiformis. The sequence continues at coordinate 11,387 of LGRX02026980.1, forward strand.
CCCCTTTGTTCCAGGCATTGTCCGTCTGCCGCAGGGCACTAACCTGCGAGCATCTCCAGACGAGGTCCGCCTGGAGCACAAGACCAAAGAGATGGTGCTAAAGCTGGTCAAGAGCGTCACCAGGTTTCCCCGCTCCGCGTCCGACACAAAATCGGCCGACAAGGAGGGCCTCCTGACGCAGTTGGAGCACTACTCCCACATGGTGCGGAAGGTATTCCAGGAGGCCATCGTGATCGAGGCACTGACCACTCCCAGTTGTACGCCATCAGTATCAGAGTACCAGGCGAGTGTGTCAAGCCTTCTTTGGAGCTTCAAGGAGTACACTCTTCAAGACCAGCAGAGAAAGTTCTTGGAGCGCGCAGCGGGGACCTTCGGGTCCGAGCAAGCTTGGCACCAACGCTACGGGGAGCTGGACGTGTTCTTCAGCGATCTGGCGGTGTGCTCTTTGACGCAGGCCTACCTGGAGAACGCACACGGCGAGGCCATTGCCCTGAAGCAGGCGGTGAACGAGACCGCGGCGGAGTATTTCTCGCGACTGGAGACTCGCATGGCCTCCGTCAACTTCCTGGCCGGCAGAGTCCCCAATTGCGTGGAGATGACCAACTTGTCGATGCTCTCTACGTACCGCCGGGGGCTGAAATATGCACCCAAGGTGATGCGGCGCCTGAGAGCCATCCACTTGGATGTCTCCAAGCCAGAAGAGTGGGAGAGGAAGGCCGTCGCTGACGACATCCCAGGCACCCACAACGCCTTGTTGAAGATCCGGGAAGTTGCTGAGGAGGTGGAGAGTGACATTGACACGGAGGCGGCTCAGAGGCGCTCTCAAGACCGTCCTCCCCGTGCTGTTTCCTTCGCTAACTCACCGCCTCGCACCCCCTTCTACAGGCGTACCCCCTCTTCGATGGGATCTGTTCACCACTAACGTGGAGTTCGCGATCAATGACTCCAGGAGTGAATCTACTGGCTTCACGCCGTTTGAACTGGTGTTCGGGTTCTCGCCGCTGTCGCAGTTGGATCTTTTCCTGGAGGCCGCACAGTCCACCGCTGGACGACGAACTGGGGGAGTAGGCACCGCACACGAAGTGGGTGTGAAATTTTCGTCGCAGCTGCGGGACGCCAGACAGCGGTTAGAGCTGGCTCAACAGCGACAGCGCGAACAGTTTGATCGCAGACACGGGCAGCGGGAGTATGCTGTTGGAGATCTGGTCTGGATAGAGGCGAAACACCTTACGGAGAAGGTGATGGATCGCTCCATCTGTAGGAAACTGACCAAGCGCTGGCATGGACCAGTTCCTGTGACCGAACGCTTCTTCGGCGATGTACAGATGACCATGCCAGAGGCCGACAGAGGAGCCCCAGTAGCCTACCGCCTACGCCTCCCTCCTCACTGGCGGATTCACGACGTCTTCGCTCAACATCGCCTCAAACCGTACACCAGCGGTCAAGATGCTTTTGCCGCGCGCGATCACCTAGCAGTACCTGAAGAAGTGGTAGTGGACGGTCAGAAGGAAGCACACGTTGAGCGCATCCTTGCACGCCGAGTGCGGTCTGTTCGAGGAAAGGAGGTGGAAGAGTGGAAGGTTCGCTGGACTGGTTACTCCAAAGCTCACGACCAATGGAGGACGCGTGACAAACTTGAACGCGGAAGTCCACTTCAACAACTTCGTGAATTCGAGCAAGCGAGACTGCACATGGAAGCACAAGTCCGCGACGAAGCCACTCGGCGACGCGAGCAGCGTGGCCGCCACTCCGCTCAAGCCGGAATGACACTGGCCCACCTCATCACTAATCCCTGCGATGAACTGGACCAGCTCGAACAGATGGAAGATGATATCCCCCTGCCGTGGGAACGCCAAGAGCGCGTGGAAGATGGGTCGCTGGCACTGGTGACAGAGCTGCTGGCAATACAGACAAAAACAACCCGCACGCCCAGGATTCTCGTACTTTTCAGCGGTACTGGCTCAGTAGAGAGGGAATTCCTAAATTGCTTCCCCTCCGCCTCAGTAGTGACCCTCGACTCCGGACATATCTGGCAACCCACTCATGTGTGTGACATCCTACAATGGGACTATAGACAATACCCGCCTGGATTCTTCGATGTTGTTTGGGCAAGTCCCCCCTGCAGGCAGTACAGTCAAGCGCGCACCACTGGTGGACCCCCTGACCTTCCCCAGGCTGACAAAATCGTACGACGAGCGTTGCAGATCATTGACTACCTGGAGCCAAAACATTGGTTCATGGAAAACCCCAGAGGTCGCTTCCCTAACGCGCTACGGCTTCGCCCTATGATGCGCCAGCTTCCCCCACCGCTGGTGTGTACCTATTGCATGTACGGTACGCAGTACATGAAACCCACCTGCATATGGACGAACTCAGCACCACCCTCGCCCCTGCTACGCTGTACTACTTCAACACCGTGTGCGTGCAGATGGGCAACCGGTGCTCATCCAGAGACTGCTCAGCTTGGACCTCACCCGCAGCAGACTGGAGCAGGTCGATCCGCGAGTGTATATCCCGTGCCAACACTCCTGCTACGACAACTTTTCCGACATTTACGCCTCCGCGACACTGAAGACCCGCTTTAGATTCCAAGTGGCACCCTTCTTCTTGAAAGTGGTGCCCTGGTAGCGGCAGGCAAACTATGCTCGAAGAGGAACCAGAGAACCTAAGAACTCGAAACAGCAAGGAACCAGAAAACCTAAGAACTGGAACTTAGATGGGTACCTTAGCGGAGTGATCCCAGGAGGTAGACCACTCCTAAGGGGGGGAGAGTTGTGCCCGGAGGCACAGCGCGAGCCGATATGCCTATGCGTCCGTATGTGTGTCATCGGGGGTAATCTGGGATTGGCACGATGACAGTGAAATTGGGCTTGAAATCACGATGAGAATGAATACCAGATGTCCGGGGTATGACAGTAAGACACTATGACACTATGACAGTATGACAGTATGACACTATAGTAGTATGACAGTACTGTGGGGGGGGTGTCATCGTGGAACTCAGTCAGACCCTCGAAGAATGGTCAGATTCGCATCGGGGTTGAAAAGACAATGAAATCGAATATCAGATATTAAGGTTATGACAGTATGACAGTATGACAGTATGACGCTATGACAGTATGACAGTATGACAGTACAGTAGTATGACAGTACTGTGGGGCAGTCATCGTGTCAGCCTGTCGTCATAACATCTGAATCGAGAATGACGAATCGGAATTAGAAATGAGATCGGATCGGGAACTGAACGTTGAGCCGAAGTGTGACATCGGCTCTCGAGTGGTTGACCCTGCAACCTGAGTGACGAGTGAATAAGTAGAGCACTTGAGAAGTGTTTACGCCCACGAATTACCCCGACGGCTCGCGTGACTCTCCTGGGCTGGTATCTGCCACTGTACGTATGTTTGAGTGCTGTGGGATATATAGTGCCGACTATATATTGAGGTGCTGAAACACAGAATGCTTACACTTAAGATAACATAAGAAGTGAAGTTAGATTGAGTGTCGCTCGGCTTAAGCCCGAAACCCTGCTGAACCTGTGACATCCGTACTGTACGGAGTACTAGTACAGACAGAGGACTGTGACACACACGGGGTGTCACATCCAGCACACCACCCTGTACTATTACGGAGGAAGAGTTAGGGTGGAACAGTCAGATTGTCAGGTGAAACAAAACACACCATCTCAAGCGGTGGAAACAAATTTCTAGTGGGGGCCTGTGCTCTCGGCCAGGGCGGTCCCAAATCTCTAGCTAGCACTACACACTGACTGAAGGCTGCTGTGCCCGTGAGACAGATCTAGTTGTGCTACTAGGCTGCCGACAGTAACTCTAGCCACCTTGAAAGTGGTCCACAGAGCAGAGTTCACAGAGATTGAAGTTGTTGTAGCTTTCAAATTGAAAGTCGAGACTGTAGATGCCGAAGCCGCCAGAGTCCAGATTGAAGATGTTGTAGAAGTCAGCCGGTCCAGTGTCCAGATGTCGCAAACGCGTGCATATGATGGTACGAACATTCTCGGAATCGAGCAAACTTAACACTCGCGGCTGGTCATAAGTTCGTGATTAATATTCACTGGTGCCGGTAACTGTTCGAGCAATTCTCAACACAGCACAAGATCGTAGAGCTACAAATTTTTTAAAATTCTGATATCCTGAGATCGAACGCTGAACTCATACATGCAAGCCCAGATTTCCAACATGAAAAAGTATGAAAACAGCAGTAAAATATATCCGTCAAAATTGATATTATAACCACAAAATACGAATTATTGTGTACAAAAGCTGTGAGCAGAACTGTCTTAGCACTCTAGCACTGGCACGCGAACAGCCACCTAGTACTTGCGAAGCAAAACAATAATGAGTCCACTAGCCTGACCTCCGGTCAGAGCTTACTTATATCTCAATGCTCCGTCACATTTCCCAAAACTGTAACGGGTTCTAGCCCTTAAATCTTCATCTGGCCAATGGAAAGTCATTATTCCATGCCAGCTCTAACAATGTTACCGTTTACCGCATTCTGACTGACACGTCAGCGGCAAAGGAGTCACTGCCATCTTCATCTTATCATTCCCTGGTCATTCGATAGTGACCACATCTTCTCTGACAAGTCTGCATCTCACAGATGGTCATCTTCGCAAAGCCTGTCATGCTGTCACCACTGTCATGCGTGTCACCAGCTGAACAAACCCGGCACGGTACCATGAGAAGCCGGCGTTTGTTACAGCTGTCGCAAACGCGTGCATATGATGGTACGAACATTCTCGGAATCGAGCAAACTTAACACTCGCGGCTGGTCATAAGTTCGTGATTAATATTCACTGGTGCCGGTAACTGTTCGAGCAATTCTCAACACAGCACAAGATCGTAGAGCTACAAAATTTTTAAAATTCTGATATCCTGAGATCGAACGCTGAACTCATACATGCAAGCCCAGATTTCCAACATCCCCCATCTGTAGCTGCTGCGTGCAGTAGCACAGACTCAAATATGGGCTTGTTCAGCATACTGGGTCGTATCACCATCTGCCATGAACTTGCCCAAACCGAAAGTGAACATACCAATGCCTTCACCTTCTCCACCCTGTAACATTCTGGCTCTGACCAGCGGATTCTTGAACACCAAGACCCACATACACCTGCGACCAATAGGTCCATGTTCCAGATGCCCAATCACATGCAAGCGTCCTGTCTGACTCAATCGTCTGAAGTACGCAGCCCTGCTCTCGGTCATGTCTGTCAAGTAGTAAGATGGAACGTGGACACATGCCACCACACGACTGCTGGCCATCACTGCCAATGGAAACGCGATATCCAGCGCTGCAAACCAAGGTGAAGTCACCACTGCGTCACAGACACCATACTTCTCCTTCCATATGCGATAGTTACCTGGCTGAAGTGCGTCATGCGCCTCAGACCAACCCAACTGAGAGTTCCAGTCATTGTTCATGAATCTCAACTGCGGCCATTGCTCCACCATCACCTCACTGATGACCCCAGTGCCTGCCCACGGGTCCCACACGCCATCGACGGACTTCCAGTCCACCTCTGTCGCCAAACGCCTCACCTCAGAGGGCACTGTGATGACCAGTTCAAGCCCCCACTGCAGTGCGCTAGCTTCTCTCACCTGAGCCTTAGTCATGTGTCTCAATTCCCCTCGTCTTTCAACTCCTTCTTCAGCCAACGCAGGCACAAGAGGTGCATCCCTCAGCTGCCTTGCCATGGCCTTCTGTTCCCGATATTTCTTGCTCAGCACCGTGCGATGCCCCTCATTCCAATGCCCTGGCATGAAGATCTGCACAGCCTCAGAGAGCTTGTCCTGTCTTCCCCAATCAATCTGATCTGGCATGCCCAAGAACATGTCCTTCTCTTTCAACAGCATCTCCCTTGATGAGATGGCGTGCCATGGCTGGAATTTGTCTCCCTTCACCACGCGACGGGGACCCACGTCTGCTGGCAACAGGCGCATCTCCGCAGACAGCTTCTCATTCAATTGCTGCTCCTTCATGCCCAGTCTGTCCTCTAGGACACCAGAGCTCTCGTCTTTCTGGGTCTGCACCTCAGCGTTGGCAGCTTGCATCCCCGTGCCTGAGCACCTGGGACATAGCCACTCGCCTTCTGGTACTCCATCCAGTGCTGGGGTCAGACACCACAAGTGGTATCCCCTGTTGCATGCGTCGCACAACAACATCTCTGCTTCCCCATCAGTCTTCCTGCACACTTCACATGCTAGGTGCTTACTGGGAACGGCTGCACTGCAGTCATACTGGTCCTTCACCTGTAGGTGACATGGCGCGATGCTCTGCACGGTGCTCTTCTCTCTTAACTTGGTGGCGTCCTCAAGCACCACCACACCATCTCGCTGTATCTTGACCAGCTTCAGAATGGCAGATTTGGCCGCGACTTCCATGCCGCTGCGAGGCTTCTGCCTGATGTAGACGAAATCGCCCACCTTAAACTGGTGTGGACTAGGCTCATAGCCCCCACCCCTTCTCCCTTCATAATGTAGTGTATCACGATGCTGTGCGACCTCCAGGCTGCAACCAGCGTGTACCATCAGTCGCCTCACCACCTGTGCTCTCCGGTGGAGGTCCTTGACTCTGGTATCCTTCTCATCTTCGACCTCAGCACCGAAATCTATGCTGGGTGCCTGTTTCAAATCAGGCGGCACTACTGCCTCTTGGGCAAACAACATGGTGAACGGCGCCACCCCCGTGGACTCCTGGCGTGCTGCATCATAGCTCAGCACTAGTGGCCAGAGCTGCTCATCCCACTCATAATCGAGACCCTTCTCCAAGGCAAGCTTCTTAAAGCAAAACTTCATAGTGCGTACCACTCGCTCGGTCAGCCCATTGCCTTCTGGTGAGTCTGGCGAGGTGACTCGTCGGTCAATCAGGCAGTCTCTGCACAGCTGCTTGAACTCGCCTTCGAACTCCTTACCTCCATCCACCAAGCACTCTGCTGGCGCACCAAACACAGCCAGGACATGACTGCGAAATGCCGCTGCGATGGTGCTCGCCTCCTTGTCGGGAATGGGCACGCAAACTATGAACCTGGTGTAGTGCTCGGTCATGATGAGCACTCGGTTGTTGCCAGACTTGGTCTCTCTCCTCGAAGGCCATGCCAAATCCAGCGACCAGCGATACATGAACGACACGATCTCGAGGGGGGATAAACATGCCTCCTCTCTCGCATAATGAGTTTTCACACGCTGACAGGTCTCACACTGAGTGACCACAGCCTCCACGTCTTTCTTCAAATCGGCCCACCAATGGCGCTGCCACAAAAGATGCTGCGTCCGTCTTATGCCCCAATGTCCAGTTCTGGAGTGATATTCCTTAACCAACGCGAGACGGTCAGCAGGCTTAGGTATTCTCACCTCCTTGCCCGACAGCGTGACCATGTAGATCTCGTCCGTAGCCTCATCCCATCGATGTCGTGCTGCTCGTCTCCTTACTCGACGAACTTCCTCTTCTGGCAACCTCGCTCTGCCATTGGACTTCAACCATCTGAGGCACCATGCATCATCGTGTACATCTCGATGCTTGTCACGGTCTACCTGCTGCTCGGCCACGCTGGCCATCAGGTCCTCGAATCTGGTGGTGCACGCCAACCTGGGGAGCCTCATCTCTGAATCTTTGGCGGGCGGACTCCAAGCAGGCACATCCACGCGCGCTGCTGGGGTTGCGCCCTCCTTCACGAAGTGGTTCTCATGCCTCTGACGATACTGCGCCATAGTGTAGAGCTGCCACTCTTTCTTCTTCTTCTTCTTGGTTCCAGCCTTCTGTCGCTGAGCCCCAATTCCTTCTGCACCTTTCTGCCCTTGCGAGCACATTACCCGCAGCTTCTCCTCCCAGTCACGGTGGGTCATAGTCTTTGCCACCTGCTGAGTATATGCATTCGAATTCTCAACCCATTCCGCTAGCAAAGCTTGCCTCTGCTGAAGGTCCGACCTCTCGTGGTCTGCCCAGTTGTTGTCTACAGCGATGGGCTGTCCTGGGGAATTCTCTGCCTCTGGGGATTCCTCGCTATGAGGGAGCCCCTTCCTGCTCGCTTCTGCAACCGCCATCAGCAGCTCCATTGCCCTGCGATCCATGGCCAGGCCCAGAATGCTTGCCAATTCTACGTCGTTCAGGCCATCGGCCATGCGTAGCTCACTTGCGCTGTAGCCCATGGCTCGCGCCTTCTCGTCGAGGTTCACTTCTCGAGATTCTTCCTCGGCGCCTTTATCGTCCGTTGCGCACCACGGTGCCCATTCTCGCTCTTCTGAACGCTCTTGACCCTTGCGTCGCCATGATGGTGGGAAGTGCCCTCAATGGTTCTCCCACCACGTTCACCACGTAGTGAGGCGCGCGGTCTGTCCTGATCACTGGCCTGGGACGCCAGCCCTTGCATAGGATTGACGATACGATTCGTCCTTCTGGTCTCACCACCTTGCTCATGACGGAGCGAAACTGGTGGCTCTGGAACAAGTTGCTCCAATACGCTCGCAATCGGTGTGCGTAAGCGCCTGCTTGTGCTGCATCAAAGGACACTGGTCGGCCAATGACGCTGGCAATGTACGGGAACACCTCGTCCCTGATCTTGGTTCCAGGTCTGTGTGACAACGGAGAAACGTTCTCCAGGATATAGCCTGGAGGCCTCTGCTGCTGCAGCTGCTGGAGTGTGGACAGAAGCCTGACCACTTCATAAAATAATTTGCTGTGCCTGCCATCCAGGCCTGTGAGTGTTCCAGCAGGAGAGAGATCCTGGCATGGGAACCCACATACCATGACCCACTGGCGTCCTTGAAGAGCTCGTATGAAGTCGGCACTGGTGGTGTCGTGCAGATCTTGGGGTAGAGCCCCAAACTCTATTGCACGGGGCGAAATGAGGTCAGGATATCGTCTTAGCAACGCCGTGCACCTGGCCCTGGCAACTGTTCGACTGCTCGGGGATATGTCCTGATATAGGTAGCGATCCACCTTCATCCCACTGCGGAGCAACATCTCTAGGCCGGCACAGAGGCCTCCACATGGCTCGTAGCACACCACGCCTTCCTCCCGAGCTTGCGAGAAGAACCGCTTGCCCAGCACCCTGGTGTCCACCTTCTCAGGCTTCAAGATGCGCTCGCCTTCAAAGTACTCATTGCTGTACACAGCAGGGCTTCCCTCGCCGTGCGTGCCTCGCGTAGGCCTCACCAGGCTCAGCGCCTTCCAAGCTGCTCTGGCTAGCCTTCCAGAGTCGGTCACCAGCTCAGGTAAGTCAGTGTCAAACATGTCCCCATGATTGCATTCCAACTCCTCGCGGTAGTGCAAGTCGAACAAACGATGCACTGGTCCCGTGCCCAGCTGCTCCATGGCAGCCATCCTGCAGTAGTTGGCAACCTGCACCTCTGGCGTGGCCTCTTCCCCTGGGGAAGCATCCCCAGCCAACATAAGGCACAAGTGGGCACAGAAGTCCTTCGTGTGAACTTCCCCCACGCCTGCGTGAAACGCAGTCACCTTCTCCCTCTCATGCCTTGCTCCAGTCTCATCTGTCGTGGACGGCAGTGGGTAGCGAGACGGCACGTCAGCGTTGCTGTTCTTGGCACCTGGACGATACTTCACAGTGAAGTCGAACTCCTGCAAACTGATTGCCCAGCGTACAGTAGGTGTTGCCCTTGGAGATCGGCCTTCTCCATCAGGGTGGTGAGCGGTGAGTGGTCGGTCACCAAAGTGAAGTGAACTCCATGCAAGTACTGCCTCAGTGTGCGCACTGCCCATACCACTGCGAGCATCTCCCCTTTGAAGCTGGCGTACTGTCTCTCCGTTTTACTCAGGGATCGGCTGATTGCCATACAAATGTACTTCTTCCCATCATCGTCCTTCTGGCCCAGCACTGCGCCAATGCCATAGGTGCTCCAATCGGTGTACAATATGAGGGGTCTGTCATAATCGATAGGCCTCAGGCACCTCCCAGAACAGAGAGCATCCTTCAGTTCTTGAAGTGCTTGATCTTGCTCCTTCCCCCAGGCTCCCTTGATGTCAGTGACCTCCTTCTTGAGCAGGTCATTGAGAGGGCGGGCCATCTCAGAGTAGTTTGGCCCCCCTGGCTCACCCACCAAGCCCTTGTAGTAGTTCATCATGCCCAAGATCGAGCGGAGCCCAGTCTTGTCCTGGGGGCTTGGAAGCTCCTGGATGGCCTTGCATTTAGCTTCTTGCGCGCCAATGGAGTTGTGACCAATGCGATAGCCCAGAAAGTCCACCGTGGCTGCACCAAAGGTACTCTTGCCTGCATGCAAACGGATGCCAGCGTCCCCCAAGGTGCGCAGTACGTCCTCAACGTCCTTCAAATGCTGCTCAGGCGTGGAATCCGTGTAGACCACTACGTCGTCGACGTATGCCACCGTACAATGCTGCAAGTGACGTAACTCGTAGTCCATGATTCTCACGAATGCAGAAGTAGCTCCAGAATCAGGTCCAACGCAAAAAGCAAGCTTTTGCTGGACACGCAAGTTCACGATTGGCGTCCCGGCTCTTGAGTGCATGGCGAGAAGAACAACGTCGTGTAAAAGAGATCACTCTCGAAATCACGGTGTGTAACATCGCCCGGTCCGAGTTCTACGTGAGGAAGTGTATGAAAGCGTGGAAGGCTACCGTGGACTTCGCTTCCAAGTGCACCACCTTTGCGGGCCAGCGTGAACAACATGTGAAGCGCGAAGTCCTCCACGAGTGGTCAGCTCTGACGGACACGCCTGACGTGACCCCGAAACAATGGGCGACCTTGCGTAGACATCTTCGCCGCCTGTGTGACCAAGAAGACTCCATTGTTGCAATCACATGGGAGGTGCAGCTGAGAACGAAGAGTGGAGAGCAACGCGTGATCCCATCTCGTGGACTCCTTCTGTCGCATGTTACCTCAGCAAGCCACCATTATCATCACCTCCACTCTGCACGACCACTCGTCACGACCATCCCAGCCAACCGGCCTGCAAGGCTGGTGCGGTTGGGAGTGAGCGTCGAGGATGTGATAAAGACTCTAAGGCGTGCAACCACTTTGGGAGCAAGTGTTCAACAGCATGGCGTACAATCTGTACCTAGCCGCAACCCCTATGGCGTCTTGTCGTCTGAAGATGACTCCACGATCGACGAGGAAGACGTTCATTCCGCTGACTCCGCCGCACAACCACCTCGATCAAAAGCTTCATCCGCCCCACGACCCACACAACGAGAACGTGTTGTACGTGTCCAGGCTTTGACGGAGTTAGCCCACAAGAAGGAGGTGGCGAAGCAGGAACGGAAGCGGCAGAAGTTGGCCAAGCGCAAGCTCGCCAAGGCTCGACGTCGCAGTGACGAAGGTAAATTGATGTACGACTCCACCTCTACGTCCAGTGAGGAGAAGTCCACACTTTCATCGTGTCAAACATCTTCTACTGAAGCGCTCTCCTCTGACGCCTCGCACACCTCTTCATCTAGGAGCTCTCGGCAAAAGGGTGGACGCCAACGGCGACGCCAAGCTCAAGTCACGCGACACGAGCGGCAACTACGAGAGCTGCAAGAGGAGACCGAACGAGTCGCATTGGATGCAGCCACTGCGCACCAAGCGCAGCTCACAGCGTTGCGCATGGACATGCACAATGCCGTGGAGGAAGCAACTCGGATGCAGCAGGAGCTCCGCACCAAGGTGTGCCAAGAAGCGCGACAGGCCGCTCTCGAGTCTGCTGAGGAGCAGATAGCGCGCATGCAGCATGCCGCGGACGCTGTCTCACATCAGCATGAACAAGCTGTAGCATCGCAGGCGGAGGAAGCTGCACGTCATCACCAACAACTTCGAGAAATGCAGCGCGCCGCGGAAGAGCACCGCCAACAACTTGACCAAGCAGCTCGAGATCAACGACTGCTGGAGCAACAAGTGGCGGAGAGCAGGATAGTGGTGCAAGCCGCACTTGAAGCCGCTGACGGACGAGCTCACTCACGGCCAGAGCAACCACCTAATACCCCCGCGAGCTATGCGACCGTCACAAGTGATGCTCAAGAAGCTGAACACGAGGCTCTGACGGTGCCCCCGTCAGCCACGACTGTTGACGTACGGGGCCACAAAGACGTGACGTTCGAGGAGGACGCCTCCACGCGTGCATCTTCCCCCACGAGTGTGCATGACCGCCTAGCCAAAATGGATTGGAGGTCCATTAGTGTGCCAGCCGTTACCGCTATCCGTGCACACGTGGAGGAGCACTTACCTGGCCACGTGGGCAAGATGGAGGCGGAGCGCATGTTCTGTGACGTAGCAAGAAGGTACCGAGACCATGACCTAGCGTCTGGGTGTGGACCGCCGGTCTCCGAAGCCCCAGCCTCTCAACTTCCTTCACCACCTCTGGCGGGAACGGCGATCGTTCGTTGCGTGTACGACGAAGTCGCGCACGTCCAACGTTCCGTGCTCGAGATGCACTCGTAGCCCGCAGCCCCCTGTAGCCATATGGAATTGCGGGCTTACAGCTCTTTCAGACTTGTCTGAAACCACTCAATTCCTGCCGTTGTGTATATATTGCACGCGCGGGGTTTGGCCGGGTGCCTTTGACCGCTTCCCTTCAGTGACCCCGAGGCCATCCTCAGCAATTGGTGGGACCAGTGGGGGCGGCGGAGGCGACGACAATGGAGGTGATGGTGATGACGACGGTGACGACCCGGGAGGACCCGGTGGCCATCAAGGGGGGGGGAATGAGCCGCCTGGCGACCCCACTTCTGACGCGCCTAGCGACCCCTCGCGGAATACTGGAGATGGACGTCGCGGCCATGGCGGGGGCGGAGGCGGTGACGACCCGCCCGACGATGAGACGTCCTACAGCTTCGGTTCGAGTAGGAGGTCCTCGTACAATGATGGCAGGCAGCAAAGGGAGGAGTACACCAGGCACTCATATGCCCTCAAGGCCGCGAAGGACATCATGTCCTTGTACTCAGCACCGTTGGAGGGGTCCACGAACCCCTTCGGCCCGTTGTTACGATTCGTGGACGAGTTCGACAGGTGCTTAACCCTTCCAGTGGTGCTCCTCGCGATGAACACCCCATGCAACGTGCCCAACGGAGCATTCGAGTTCGGAGAGCCGATTCTCTCGGTGCATATTTTGTTGAAGGAGATCACCCAGCACTGCTTCCCTACACCTAGCTCCGAAGGAACGGAGCTGCGAGGGGTTCTCTTGGATGCCGAAGCGGACAAGTCATTGAACCTTGAGAAGGTCTGTGGATAAACTCATAAGATAAATAATGTTCGGGGGTGCTCTCTAAGAGCTTCTAAGTCTACTTAACAATACAGGGAACCTAGTTCAAGCCTGCAAGAGATATGTATGGCTGTAAGCAAGATACATATATGTGAATCGGATCTTTCTTAAATGTCGGAGTTACAACAGCCAGGTGTGGCTGTTCAGTAACAAATTCAAAACTGTTTCATTCAGCCTGCTCGGCTGCTTTATGCCATGGTTTCCGATCTCGAACTTTCGAACATCACTCGATGTCGACTCCTGTCAGGTCCCATCATACTTCATGAGAACTCGAACAGTCACATCATAGAATCTGCCGACTAGCCCAGTTATATCATCACTGTATTCCGAGCCACTCCATATCACTCTGAATAATTATAACTGTGCTGACTTGGCAATATTGGAGGCCATACCAGCTTTCCCTCCAATTTCTCTGACTGCTGGTTTTCCCACCAAAACTCACTTTCGGGTCAGGTATTTCTGTCAGTCATTTCTGTCAGACCCCCTTGTCATCTGGTCACATAAATGCCTGTCACTGATGACTGTCATCGTACCCGTCACTCGTAGCTCTGACGCGCCATCATACTGTCTCGTGACTTACCCTAGCACAACTCTCCCCCCCTTTTAGGCGCGCGCTTACGTCCTCGCTAGCGTTAGAGTTCGCCTGTATTTACATTGTCTGGGGATCAACAAACATGCACAGTGATGCTGGCTTCTAAGCCTCGGGTTCTTGGGTCCCGTGCCCCTCAGTCCTCGGGTCTGAGTCCCCCTGGCTTCTAAGCCTCGGGTTCTTGGGTCCCGTGCCCCTCAGTCCTTGGGTCTGAGTCCCCTTCCGCGCTGGAGGTTTCCCTAGGTTCTGTCCCCGAATTACGCTGCCAACGCTTAAACGGTTCTGTCGCCCTGGTACTCCTCTCGCTTTGCGGGTCTTGCGCTGCTTTGCGCCCTGAGGGTTTTAGACCCCAGTATCTTGTTCCTGCATCGAGATCTCATCCGTCTGCGCTGTCAGGGTGGCGATGAGGTCCATGATAGCTGCTGCACTTTCCTCGCTCACGCGCTTGCCCAACTTCAGTCCACAGAACATATGGTGCAATAAGGTGCGGGGAATCGCGTATACTGCTTGCGCTGACCCCATGCCTCGTGTTCTGGACGCTGAAACTCCTTCTTGCGATGTGTTCTCGTGCTTTCCCAGCACAGCTCTCGCGGGACATGGCGTTGCTTGAGTACACTGCAGCAGGGGTACGGGTAGCACGGCGTTCGTCCAGATATGTGTAGGTTTCATGTAAGGTGTCCCATACCTACAGTAGGAGACGGGGTGAGGATCGGGTAACCCCTTCATCACAGGTCGCGTGTGCAGCCCTCGCAGTGCATCCCCAGCTGGGTTCTCAATGAAGTAGTATGCTGGATCGTAGTACTCGATGATCTGCTGGGTACGTTTCACTCGTCGATCAGCCAGTTCCAGATCTGGTACTCCTATAGTCTTGGCCTTGCTGTACTCCTTACATGGTGGGCTCGCCCAGATCACGTCGAAGTGGTGTCGGGGGTAAAGCTTGTAGTTCCAGTGGAGAATGTCCTCAGTGCATGTTGCTTGCCACTTGGGAAGAATATCCACTGTCACCACTTCGCAGCCGTCGAACTGTCGTTGGAACTGTTGCTCCACAGATCCAGTCCCACAGAAGAGGACGAGGATTCTCACAGGGTGTTGCACTGTTGTGAGATGTGGCTGGTTGCCGGTTCTGCCCCATGAGGTCGCAGCATGCGTCCACCTGGAACCGTCCACCCAACACTTTCGCGTACTTGGCTTGCAATCGACTAAACTCGGACGGAATCAGCTTCCAGTCCTGATTGTCTACCAGGGGTTCCCCAGGTTGCATCCTTGGTGAGGACTGCTGCTGTACCGCTGCTGGCCGCTGCTTCTCTGCTGGTCGCTGCTCACTCTGGGCTCGTGTCTGGACTCCTGCCATTGCTGGTAGCGCGGCCATCCTCTCCACTGTGACCATAGCGTCCAGCCATAAGTCCGGTGTTTCTGCCCACCAGAGACCGTTCAGCTGAGTTAGCTTACCGGTTACTTTGGGCTCACTGACCGGTGGGTACTCACCTTCCTCCTCGTCCGACGAGCTGAGCTCTAAGTCCAGGGGTGAAGTGGGGTCTTCCTCTTCTGCAACCTTCAGGCCAGCCACCTTGTCTTCTGATTTCCCCTTGGCTCCCGCAGCTCTTCTACCCTCCTCTGCAGACACCGGCTGGTCAGTGCTCGGATCCACATAGCCAGCTTCCTTCAGCCCCTCGCGCGCCGTCGCCTGCACGTAGTCCGGTCGTCGTGAAGCAGCGTCCGGTACCACCAGTGTGCGTCCAGGCACGTGCTCCATGGCGTGCACTCCTACCTCCACCAGGTCTTCGTACCACCTAGCCTGGCGTCGGCTGAGCTCCCGTCCAGGTGCGAATAACCACTTTAGAGGAGCATGATCCCCCATTAACCTGAACTCCGTGAATATCAGGTAATGTCTCCAAGTCTGCGTAGTGCAGTGGTGGATGGCGGCTAGCTCACGCTCACCTGCGTGGTAGTTCTGCTCGGCAGACGAGAATTGCTTACTCTCGAAGGCTATGGGTTGCAGGCCCTTGCCTAGATCCTGCATCAGCACGCCAGCTAATGCCACTGCACTCGCATCAGTCTGCACAACAACGGGGCTGGTGCCGCGATGCGCTGCTTCCTGATCGGGCAAGATCAAGGTCGGTGCAGTGGTGAGAGCGGTCTTGAGGCGTTCAAAGGCGTGTTCCTGCGCTGGTCCCCATTCCCATGGCACTAGGTTCTTAGTCAGCTTGGTCAAAGGGTGCGCTAAGTCAGCGAAACCCTGTATGTACCGTCGATAGAACCCAGCCAAGCCCAAGAACTGTCGCACGTGCTTTACCGTCTCGAGTCGCGGCCAGTCCCGTATGGAAGCTATCTTGTCTTGCTGAGGTCGGCAACCTGTGCGGTCAATGACATGTCCCAGGAAACGTACTGAGCGTTTAAAACATCGTAACTTGGACTCCTTCAACTTGACCTTATTCTGTCGGCATACCTCCAAAACCTGCCGCAGATGGTCCAGGTGCTCCTCGGGGTTGCGAGAGAAGATCATGATGTCATCCACAAAGACTCTGACGAACGGTAGGTGGTCCAAGTACTTCTGCATCATTCGCTGCCAGCACGAAGGGCTATTGGACAGCCCCATTGGCATGACCAACCACTCATAAGCTCCAAACGGCGTGGTCATTACCGTCTTCTCGATTGCGTCCTCCTCCATGGGCACCTGCCAGAATCCCCACAGAGCGTCCGCGGTGGAGAAGATAGTCGCTCCCTGCAGGTCATCGATGAGAGACTGTACGTCAGGGAGAGGGTAACGGTCCTTCACAGTGATCTCGTTGATCTGACGATAGTCGATCACCAGTCGCAGCTCCTTGGGGTTGGAGGGCTTGGGCACCATCAGGACTGGACTGCCCCAAGGTGAAGACGAGGGACGGATGTATCCCTTTGCCAAGAGCTCGTCCAGTTGTCCACGAAGTTGTCGCAACTCTTCCATGGACAGCTTGTAGCACCTCTTGTGTCGGGCACCATCACGGTACTCGGGGTCCACGCGCAGCGGCGATTTGTGGTCGCGGTCCACGACGCCCTCGGGAAGCTCCATGCCCACCACGTCCTGGTACCGCTGCTTCAGCTTCACCAGCTCGTCCAGGATCCATTGAGGTACCTCTGCGTCCTCCTCATCCGGCTTGGCCTCCTTGGTCTCACCTTTGCTGTGCTCATCACTAGGTGTCGCCGCAGCAGCTGGTGCCTCTTTCCTGAAACAGCTATACCCATCTTTGCCTTGCCCAGTCTCAGCTTCTATAGGTGCTGCCAGTACTGGCTCGCTAACTCTGCGCGATCTCCTGTGGTTCACCCCTCTGCTCCTCCGTTGCTCCTGCTGCAGACGCAGTGCCTGCCCTGTTTTCCACAAACAGTATGCCTCCTCTTCCCACTCAGGTTCCAATTCCTCCGCGTGATGCTGTGCAGCCTGCTCCCTGCGCTCTCGTGGAAGCATCTGGAACGCCTCCCATCTGGCCCTTGTGGGGTAAGGTCCCCAGTCTCGCACAGCGGGTTGCGCTGATGTGGGGCACGTCACCGGTCGCAGAGCACACACCTACTCCTGTGCCCAGTCCTCCTGCTCCGTTGCATCTTGTTCAGATTCAGACGAACTGCTGTCGGAGATTAGGGTGGCTACGCTTGCTACTGTACTGTCGCTGTCGCAGCCTTCCTCGTCAGAGGTAACTTCCCCCCCCTCAGCCTAGCGTTGTCACCCTCTGCCTCCGATGATGATGATGAAGATGACTCTGATAAGGCTGCAGAGGCCTCTAAAGGAGAGTTGGGGTCGTCGGTGGCCGCCATTTTAAATGTGCCATCTGGAGCCAGATACATCAGGTACGCCTCCTCGCCGCTATTCTTCAAAGCTCGCAGGTCCTTCCTGGCTTGCTTAGTACTGATAAGCTGTGCCTCTACCAGTCCCATGGCCTGCCCAGACCCTGTAGATGACGACCCAGGGTTGCAACCCGCGATGACTACTTTCTGTGACCCATGTCCGAACTTCACGCTACCATACTGGGCGTAGTCAAATGTGACCTTCTTCTGTGCTCGTAGCCAGTCTCCGCCCAACACTATGTCCACTCCGAGTGCTAATGGCATGACGCGCTGAGTAACCTGTTTGGCATAACTGCCCTTCCGTGTCTCGGCTGTGAGCTTCGGACGGACGCAAGAGTTGGCGTCGTACACGGTGCCATCTGCCACCTGCGCCTTCATCGGCGTCTCGTGTTTCTTGGGTTGGAGTTTAAACTTCTTGGCGGCCTCCACAGAAGTGAAGCTAGAAGAAGCTCCAGAGTCCACCAAGACCTTTACTCGTACTCTGCCTACCCAAGCCCAGAAGATCAGCAGAGTGGGTCCCTTCGCGTCCATAGCAGCTAGTACATCTGCATCCAACCATTCTCCCCAGCGCCCAGACCCTGCATCCACCCCTATCTCTGGTCTGATGCTGGCCAGTTTGTGCAGTCCTGGCTCCTTCTCAGGCGGATTCAGCTCCTCATCTGAATTGTCTTCCGGCAGATGGTACGTGCCGGCCTCTGCTATCTTGGCTTGCCAACGAGCCTGCCTGGTGACCTGATCTTCTGGTTCTGAATCACCAGGCCATGGCGCAGGTCGAGCTGCCTCTGCTTCCTGATGCGCCCGGGTGCTCTTCCTCAGCTGGTCAACACGCTCCCGAATCTGCGCCAATGCACTTCTGACTCTGTGCCCGTGCACTTCCACTTCCTTCCTTCTGCGCGTTACTGTCCGTGCTGCTTTCCAGGCTGCTGACAGGTGTCCGTCGCGTAACCGTTGCTGGGCGTGTGATAGCACTGGCTGCTTAGCGCGATCCAGTTGTCGGCGCAGGGCTCTCCCGACCAGCTGGCGCGGGGCTGCTTCCTCTCTAAAGCGCACTCTTCTGACTCCTGGGGGCTGCAACGCGCGCTGGTACACCCCTTTTGAGCTAGGGGCTCCTTGACTCCCTTTGCCGAACAGAGGAAATCTGATCTGAACCTCTGCTGGTTGGGATGCCTGTGCTGGCGCAGCGTTTGGCTCAGTTCTCCCTGGTGCTACCACTGTGATTAGCCGTGACCTCTTCAGCCAGCGTAATGCTCGCCTCATCTTCTCCACCGCTCGCTGCGCTGGTCCTGGTCCGTGCCTCATCCGATGATCCTCTCTGAAGTGAGTGATCCATCGGTAGGTCTGACTCTGCCTGCCTCTCTCTGGTTCTCTTCCAGAGTCGGCCTCCCTCCTGATGGCCATGGCGAGGTGCGGAGTACTTACCTCGCGGGCCTGGGGGCCTATCCGCGTTGTCCGGGAGAGGCACCGGCCCCCGTCGACTCTCCCTCAGCAAAATCCATGTGCTCCGGGGCTACCAGTGCCAGCTGCTGCTCCACTATCCCGCCAGATCCAGTATCTATTCCCGCGTTCTTGAAGGTCTCGAAGGCCTCCTCCCAGATACATTTGACCCAGGCTGCTTTCTGCTGGGGCTGGTGTTGATGTGGGCAGTCGCGAGCCAGATGCTCCTTGGACTTGCATTTTCGACAGCCAGAGTAGACTGACGATCCTGGCAGCTGCCGGCCTTCCACTTCCGTTGGAGTAGTGGTCGTGGGCATGGCGTAGCATTGTTCCTTGGGAGATGCTTCTTCCTCCCAGAATTCTGCCAAAGGAGCTACAGGGAAGGGGGATTGATCGCGGGCAGTCTTCAGATGCGCAGGGTCCTTGCGTTCCTCCATCGTAGCTTGCTCCACATATCTGCGCAGTAGCTCTGCCTCCCATCCAACCTTCCCAGAGCTCTGGTTGAAATCCACCTTTCCAACCAATTCCTTGTGGACTCTGGCATGCAGTTCTGGTGTCAGTCCACTTAGGAATATACCCGGTAGTGCCGCTCTACTTACTGGTCCCGTCACCCCATGGTTATGCAGCGTTTCCAACATGTCGAAGGACTCCATGAGAGAGTGATGGAAGGTGGCGGCGTTTCTTCCAGCGTTCTTGCCAGAGGCTTGACGAGCTCGCGACAGCATATTGGGTAAGATACTCAGGTGAGCGTCAGTAACACACGCTCGCGCAAGCGTGGCCACTAAGTCGTCCGGACTCTGCATCTGGTTGGCCAACACTTTCTGAGTTAGAACTCCTTGCGCTGACCCCTCCACCCGGTCCCTGATGATCAGTCGTAGTTCTTCTGGCACGGTGGTGATGGTGGCTCCTTCCTGATCTCCATCGTCGCAGGACTTCTTCCTCGTCAACGCCCTCTTCACCAGTGCCTCCTTGAAGTGATCTTGCAGTTCTCTCATGAACTTCTTCAGGGGAGCTAACAGATGTCCAGATGGTCTGTCCCCGCTGGGGCTATCCGTAGGGCATGTGTACGTGGTGATGCGGTCCCGTAGTTTCCGTAGAGAGAGCAACAATCTGTCCTCAGCTTCCAACTCCTTCAGCTTGGTATAGTCTGCCCGCTGCTGATCCCTCTCTGCCTGCTCCTGCTCGACCGGTCTTCGGGGCGGTGGACAGTCCGGAGGTTCTTCCTCAGGTTCCTCTGGTGGAGGTGGAGGCTGGGGCTGTCGAGGTGGTTGTGACTGTGGTAAAGTGACACTGGGAGTTGGGATGTTGGGCAGTTGGGCCAATGCACCAGACCAGGGCGGCTGAGTACAATTCTGACAGAGTGGAACTTGCTCACACGTTCTGTTGGGCCCCAGCATGACGTCCCATACTAACCCCGAGGCGACCTTAACCCCTCCAGCTGGTGACAACAACAGTCTACCGCATCTGCTGCAATCCGTGCCGCTCTGAACAGCCTGATCCCGTCTGGGTCCTACCAGCTGCATCACCGGGCTGATCAGTGACTCCCGAGCTCTGTGGTTCTGAGCGTGCCCATAGCTAATCGCTAGAGTGGAGTACTGTTTGGCTATGGCCACGGCTGTCTGAGCATCAGCATCGTGGCGCCTCACGTAGTCCCTGATACCCTGTTCTACAGTGATGGGTACCAGTGGGTCTCTCCACTCTTCCAGGGCTTCGTGGCTTGGTGAGGCTGCCTTAGCCGATGACGCTGAGCCTGACGCTTCATCATTGCCAGACTTGGACGGGGATCCTCCGGACTCAGATCGGGTGGTTATGGCTAAACGCCACGCCTCGTCGGGACTCAGTGAGGGATGCCGAGCCTTAGTCCAGTCATACCAGACCCACTCCGACTCTTCGGGTGAAGGGATTACTGCGCAGATGGCCTCCTTTCCCTTCAGAACCTCCCTCTGGGTTGCTATCAAAGCTTCCCAGCCCTCCTCTTCCCAACTCACCACTTCACCTCGAGCTGCTGCCAGAGCGACGGCCTTCTGGCGCTCTTCTGGGAGGCACTCAAAAGCCTGATCCCGCAGAGCCTTGTCTTTGAACAAAGTTCTGACAGCCATCCCTTCTGTCAGCTCAGGCTCCAGAGCTGATACTCGAGAGGCAGGCTCCTCATCTACAGCCTTCCCTTTTGCTGCCTTGACTGCCCTCTTCTTGGCTAACCGCTTCTTCCGCCTCCGTTGCCGCCTGCTGCTGCCGCTGCTGCTACCTCTGCCTCTACGCCTGCTGCTGCCGCGGCTGCCTCGCTCCGGGGAAACTGTAGAATCGCTGGAGTCACTGGACCCGCTGCTGTCGCTGCTGGGAGGGAAACGAGGAATTGGTGAGAAGCCAGGGGGATATGCCAATCCGCATCTGGGTATTTCCTCCCACTGCGGCACGGATGGATGGTTGCCTCTGGGCCTCTGCTGGAGCCGCTGAGAGTGCTGTGAAGCGTTCCGAGAGAGCTGAGAAGGTGTTGCGGGTGGGGGTCGCTCCTCTTTCCTTAACACGTGCTCTGCCAAAGTTCACTCCTGCAAAGAGTTTCCTTGGCAGCCCTTCCTGGTGTAGCAGAGTCCCGTGTTTAAGGGCACGCACGCCTGTATTCCCTTTCTGTCACTCCGGCCTGTAGCACAACCAACTCCTGCGGGGAGGCCGGATGCCAAATGATCTTCCCGCTCCGGGTGCGTGGTTCATTATAGAACCATTGCGTGAGGGTCTTCTTTTCCTCAGCTGACAGTGCAACTATCTGCAACCTCACGGGGGCTGAAGCCTGCGATTCCGCGCTGTCCCCACTGTGGTCGCTCCATGCAGTGCTGGTTCCCTCTATCCATCTGATCACCCGGACCTTCTGGTCCTTCCCGCACTTGCTGTACGCACGGTCCAGAGCTATTTGCTCTGGCGACCGGAAATCCTTCCTTCGGTCTGGCGATCTCTGCCTGTCCCCCTGAGGAACTGAGGGTTGTCCAACTGGCTGAGCCTGCCGAGCTGGCTGAGCTGGAAGCTCTGATGCTTGAAGGCGGGCTGATTCTCTCAAAGCTCTGACAGACCGTGCTCCTTCCTTCAGCTGCGGACCAACTCTCTCCAGGGCAGCCACCAATTCCCGGCTAGCCAATTCCCCTCTGGCTTCCATCGCTGGGCGCGGTGTCGCTGGAAGGGGTAGCGCTGGAAAGTCCTCTGCAGAGGCATAGGGGTCAGGCAATACAAAGTCCGCGTGTTGCAAGGCTGATGCTGGCTGAGTCAGGTTCTCGCCAGAGCCTCCGGCGCTCAGGACAGGGGAGGGATTCTGATCGCGAATCGCTGGAACTGCGCCTGCTTGGGCGCCTGGGGTCACACCTGCCTTGGCTGCTAAAGCAGCGTTTGCTGACTGTCCCGGCATTGAAGGTGAGGATGCCGAGACAGTCGAGCTAGAGGACGCTTGACCAGTCGCAGTCTGGCTGGCAGCGGCTCTGCTGCGCTGGATCAGAAGCTCAGTACGTTCTGGTCTCTTCCTGGTTCGTTCAGCGCGCCCCTCGCTGGTTACAGCCAGTCCTTCCAGCGTCGTCGTCGAGCCAGTTCGCGTGTCGGTAACAGCCGTAACTCCAGACACCGATGGCGTTGTAACAGCCGCACCTTCAGACACCGATGACGTTGTAACGACCATATCTCCAGACACCGATGACGTTGCGACAGCCGTATTTCCAGACACCGATGACGTTATAACAGCCGTATCTCCAGACACCGATGACGTTGTAATAGCCGTATCTCCAGACACCGATGACGTTGAAATTTGGCCAGAGCCTCCGGCGGAAAGGGTCGACGTGGGAACCCTATCCCCCACCATTGGGCAAGTGACAACAGTGGCACTTCCAGACACCGATGACGTTGAAATTTGGCCAGAGCCTCCGGCGGAAAGGGTCGACGTGGGGACCCTATCCCCCACCATTGGGCAAGTGACAACAGTGGCACCTCCAGTCACCGATGACGTTGGAATTTTGCCAGAGCCTCCGGCGGAAAGGGTCGATATGGAGGCCCGGTTCCCCGCTTTCGGGCAGGAGGTCGCAGAAACGGATTGTGCTGCCAGTGCTGCCATGTTCATCCGTTCTAAGTCCTGCAGCTTAGTGGCAATCGGAGTGAAAATAGGGGTATGAACAGGGGTCTCCAGTGCCGGAATAACCCCTACTGGCTCACAATGTACTCAGTGGTACTGGACTCACTGGTACTTGCACCACTTCCCCCCCCCCTGCCGAGGGGGTAATTCCTGCGCTGGCAACGTGCACTAAAGGTGTCACAGCAGGTGGTAGCTGAACGGCTGCTTCCGTCACTGGAACAGGATAGGACAGGGCTAAATTCGGTGCCACGGACGCTGTGGGGTACGGTGAGAGCTCAGGCACTGACAGATTCGGCACCGGGGGAGACAGCATACCCGGAGAAGGGTACCCCATTGGTACGCTGTACGCAGCCGCTGGCAACGGAGTGGTATGCGGCCACAAGGCACGTGGTGGCAGTTGGTGCTGCTGACCGTACTGCTGTTGCTGCAGAAAAATTTGCTGTTGAAAATTCCTCTGGTGAGCTAAATCATCACGGGGCTGCGGCTGCCAAAATTGACCGGCTGGCGTTGTCATAATTGGGCTACCGTTAGAGCTGCGCTCGTCATACCCACTGTGGGGGCCGGAAAAATCGTACGAATTCCGCTGAAATTGCGGCGGCGCTGTCATAAAATTACGCTGCGGCAGTTCGTGCAAAAATCCGTACGCAGAATTTACATCCAGCTGTTGCGTTGAGCCAACGTACGAGAGTCCAGGTTGTGTGTGCGCAGCCGATTGCGGAAAGACGTGCGAAACAATTCTCGGGTCGAGCGATTCAGAGTAATTCGCTGCCGAAAGAAACTGCGATTGCTCCGTGGAAGCCGCTACAGCCGTGTGCGACGGAATTCCATGCTGAAAGTCCATGATTGCGCTGTGAGTGAACGCACGTAAACGGCAGTGAACTCACACAGTACGGGCGATAAATTTTTGCCGATTGACGCCGATTTCGGTTGAACAAAAGGCAGATCCCGCGGAAAGGTACCTGCAAAGACGAATTACATCACACTTGAACGTGTGGTATATGCATTCAGGAACAGTATATGATATATTTTCCGTCGAAATTCGCAGCCCTGACGAAAGGCAGACGCAATTAAGCGTGTTTTACGTCGTTGTCTTCAGAATTCTCGTGGGAACCCGCGAAAAGGCCTCGCGGAGAAGTCGTGTGCCGATAATTGTACACCCGAAGTTTCAGTCGGCACAAACAGGTCGCGTCTAACACAACCACGCTGATACCAGTTGTTCGGGGGTGCTCTCTAAGAGCTTCTAAGTCTACTTAACAATACAGGGAACCTAGTTCAAGCCTGCAAGGGATATGTATGGCTGTAAGCAAGATACATATATGTGAATCGGATCTTTCTTAAATGTCGGAGTTACAACAGCCAGGTGTGGCTGTTCAGTAACAAATTCAAAAACTGTTTCATTCAGCCTGCTCGGCTGCTTTATGCCATGGTTTCCGATCTCGAACTTTCGAACATCACTCGATGTCGACTCCTGTCAGGTCTCATCATACTTCATGAGAACTCGAACAGTCACATCATAGAATCTGCCGACTAGCCCAGTTATATCATCACTGTATTCCGAGCCACTCCATATCACTCTGAATAATTATAACTGTGCTGACTTGGCAATATTGGAGGCCATACCAGCTTTCCCTCCAATTTCTCTGACTGCTGGTTTTCCCACCAAAACTCACTTTCGGGTCAGGTATTTCTGTCAGTCATTTCTGTCAGACCCCCTTGTCATCTGGTCACATAAATGCCTGTCACTGATGACTGTCATCGTACCCGTCACTCGTAGCTCTGTCGCGCCATCATACTGTCTCGTGACTTACCCTAGCACAGCATTTAGGTTAGCCGTATGCCGCATCGTGTTTATTGGACTCAGAGTTTGTTTATCCGAAGAGCGCTTCAATATTTTATCCGTCCTTTTAAGGTTAGCTGCTTTCCGTTCTGAAGTGTTTGAGGGCCGTGATAAGTTGACCATAAATGGAAATTTATTTTGGTGCCTTATAGGTATTTGATACATATATTGTGTTACATTAACAGCCCGTATTTTGAGGCTAAATGCATTCCATTTCAAGTTATTTGGAGGCCGAGATAAGTTTACCAGAAACCGCTTAAGGTTAGTAGCAGACCTCATCGGGTCGTCTATGAGTTTGTTCAAGTTTTCTGCAGGACATATCAGTTTAACTGTGAGCCATATTAATTTACCTGCAAACTGTATTAAGTTATCTATATGCGGTTTGAAGGTTGCAGTAAACTGTATAAAGTTATTTGCAAGCCGTATAAAGTTATCTACGGGCCATATTGAGTTTTTAGTGAACCGCGTTAAGTTATCTCCGTCCCATAATAAGTTTATTGTTGCTTGTATTAAGAGGACCGCGTGCCACTTAAAGTTTATTAAGTGTTGTGTGGGGTTATCTGCATACCGTGTTAAATTTTCTGCAAACCGTAACGTGTCTACTGTAGCCCATATCAAGTTATCTGCGAGCCGCTTTGGGCTTTCTGCGGTCCAAACAGACTGCCGTATCAAAGTTTTATACATGTGTGTTAAGTTTACATGAAAGTGTGTCAAGTTATCAGTCTGGCATATGTTATCAGACTGCCGAGTTAAGTTAACACATATGTGTGTTAAGTTGACATATTGTTGCCTTAAGTTATCAGCCTGCCGCGTTCGGTTTGAGGACTGTTTTCTTAAGCTACCAGAGGTGTATATTATGCTAACAGACTGTATTGTCACACTAACAAACCGGCATTTATTGTTGTCACAGAAACTAGTTAAGTTAATAACCGGTTTAGTGACTTCTATGTATCTGTTTGAAAGGTTTACCGTACTGTTTGTTTTCCGGGTGTTAAAACAGCTAGACAGGTCATTGTTTTGTTTATGTTTTGTGTTTATGAGTGAAAGCATAAGAACCAAACCGGCAACGAGAGGGAGGGGGTTTGAAATTTTATTTTCTGAGAGAGGAAAAGGACTGCCCAGGTGTTTAACTATATCTGTGACCTTATTGTTAAGTTGTTTAGTACTGCACTCCGAAGTGAGTGTACACAAAGTATGTCTCACCAGACTGGTGGGTGTGCTAGCAGTTGACTTGTAAATTTTCACAGGCAGGGTGAGAAAGTTTGAGATCAAATTGAGCAGGGCAAAAAATAAACCGACACTACTGGCTTGTTTAAGTCGATTGTAAAAAGGGGCAGCACAATTTTGAGTTGGAAGAGAAGTGCAGGTGTGTGCTGAAGAATTAGCACAAGATGGAACTGTGTGAACAGCTCTGAGATGCCGTGTGAATGCTTTACTGCTATCACTCATACTTAGAGTGTGGTGCTGTGTTACACGATGAGCAGTATCGGGCAGCTCTGCAATTAACAATTGAAAGCCGAGCAATGTCTGGTGGCGCCAGGGAGAATACAGCCTAGCTGTCAGCTTTTCAACACAGTGGCAAGCTGAGATCTTTCGGAGGAGAGGAGCAGAAAAATCAAGCCTCAAAATCCATATCTTCCAATGCTTTAAACCTGTTTTGCAACTCAGCTCCTTCTTGCTGAGCAATTTGGGTGAGCTGCTCTCTCCTGCCGCTTCCTGCAGTTTTCTTACGTTCACCTGGGCTTGGTGTAGGTTCAGATTGAGCAAGAGATCTCTTTTTCCCTGCCGGATTGCAGCTTGTGTTAAGTTACAAGCAGGGAATTCAAGACAAGTGGAAGGAGCATAGCAGCAATGTAAAACATAATCATAGAAGGTGTGTGGAACTTTGTTACCTTTAATGCAAGCCGAGCACCTGCAATTGCGGGGATGTCCACCGTGCCTCGGAGGTGCGCGGCTGGGGGCTTTCTGACCGGTGCTCTGGCCTGTTCCTTCACCAAATCCTGGCGGGATGTTGCTCTCCGCTGGTGGCACGCTGGGCTCTGCAGGCTGGGATGCCGAACCAGTGAGTCCGTAAATCTTTACGGGGCAGTTTTTTGAGCTGTGGCCGTTTGCTGCTCTACCCTACCCATCCCAAATCCTGCGTCAGGGTATATTGAGCTAATTATTGTGTTAAGACCATGAAGAGGCACCTTACACCAAGTGGGTTTGTTTATAGTTTATCATGCACAGCAGGTATGCTATGTGATTTATTTTGCAACATCTGATGCACTTGTTGTATGTGAGTATACATGCCAGCTGCTATCGTGATCAAGCTGGATGCATACCAGCTGCTATCGTGATCAAGCTGGCTGCATATGTGCATGCATATGTCAATGTAATACAGTGGAATCAGACTGCATGATATAGTTGCATGGTATAATAATGCTTGAAACATCTTGCTGCATGCACTTGGTATATACTGAATGAATAGTATATACTGCAAGTGTGTGTGTGATAAGTGCTGAACACAAATATGATTGCACACACACATGTGATTTTGCTGCACACACTGTGATATTTGCTGTACACATATATGATTGCACAGCATCCACTTCATCTGATGGCATACTATGTGTGTGTGTGTGTGTGGTATAGTTACACTGAACGGCATGAGATCGGCCAACAAAAGCCAGCCCACCATCATCCCAGTGGATGTGAGAAGCAAATCAGGAGCAGGGCGGGGCCGTGACAAGATACCACAAACTCATACATGTTCCCAACCCTGATGCAAAGCAGCATGGAAAGATGAAACGATGTGACCGATCATCGCCCAACAATTGCTGGTCTCTGGGTAACGGAGTAAGCGGACCCTGCTGGCATGCCCCCCAGTGGCTCCCGGTCGATGGATGGGACCTGTTGGTCCATGGTTATGTCATGAATGCAGTCACACCACACAGCATGGACACCCCATGTCAAAAAGGAAACATGCGGGCACCTAAGTATGTGGTATAGTTACACACACAGCATGTAGTTCACACACACATGACTGCAAACTTGTATGCAAATCTGCCAGTGAATAAGCATCATCTTTTATGTGCGAGCATCACAGATATTGTAGCATGCTGCAATATGTATACCATCATCGCGCGTCATCTGTTATGATGAATCTAGCAGGTGTATACATATCCTGTCAAGGTAAATCATTATGCGCGCGTAGACGAGTGATTTTTGCAACCATTTGAATGACGATATTTCGATGCGTACACTGCACTGAAAATTAGTGCGAGTAGCGATTATCAAAATCGCTGATGTGCGCGCTGCGAATGGTCGCAGTATGTACGGCATATGATACGAATGCCATTCGCTTACAGAACATATACTGATGACGAATTGTTCATCTGCGCGTTAGTTTGTCGCATCTCGTACAATTTTGCGAATGATAGCAGCGCATATGTGCGAATTGTATGCTGAATGCACACCTTGTCGCGCTGTTATACTGACGGTGATTATGCGAGCGTATATGTTGCGACGGTATCTCCGCGCACTCCGTTCGCTGTTTATTCCGCAGCGGTTGATATTATGCGAGATATGTCTTGTATGTGCGTTCACTGTCGCAGCCTGTTTATGCGCGATCCGCGAACCTGTTGCACACACAAAAAATGCAATATCTCTACTGCTGCACTCACACTTGATGTGTCCTCGTTCGTCGCCTTGACGCTGAGAATACCAACTGTTAGGGATCGCTCAGTAAGCGATATGATAGCACGGCTGTTATTGAACGATAACCGACTCGCGCAGCGTAAGTGTGGGTGATGAGTGCAGTCGCTTCTCCAGAAGTTACTGCTGAAGCTCAACGCTTCCTCATATACGCAATGCCCCGCACCTCTCAGGTGCTACCACAATTGGGTTGTGAACCCGAGGCATTGGTTGAACAATTAGTATCGGCTGATCGAATAAGCCATATGATACTCACATGCTTGTTCCATTCATGCTTGAAGCGAAGACATCGTCTTCTCAGAACACTTCGGTTCTTCAAGACTAATCTTGCTTTGCCATCTCGATGCCACAACCTGGCCTCTCGATGACAGGTGTCACTCAAGGTGAGTGGATGACAAATGGTATGACTGTACGTGGCATAGTCGACCGTACTGACGACTGTCTGTCATTATAATATATGACATGACACGACATGACATGACATGACATGGTATGACATGTATGGCATGTATGATACGTATGACATGTATGGCATGTATGTCATCGGTCATAACCCTGAAAGGTTGTGATATATATCGATTCGTATCCGATTACTGTGAAACTTCGTATATGCATTTGTATGCCCGTGACAAATTGGTATCAGATGTGGCGAGTGCTGCCTTCAGTTATGCTATTCGCGCAGGGTAACAGCACTCGGCTCTCTTCGGCGTAAGCGACTTCAAAGCGCACAGTATGTTCTGGGGGGGAATGCGCTCTTAGTCGTTACTTTCCCGTTTGTATATGTCAAACTTATCCATGGAAAAGTATTTTTGACGACTACGAGCCTCTAGAGATCATATATCGTTCAGGACGTTCGGTGCTTATTTTCATACGACTGCAAAGGTCAAACATGTCGTTCATGGGTTTTTTGAAAAATATGCTCCGATCGTCCGTGGGACCTTACAACGTACTTTACTTTTACTAGTTGAACGTGAATGTTGACGGAAACCTTCAGGGATGCAGCACAACGTTCAGAATATTCACTGACAACGTAACGACAGGCTCTTAACACTCAGGGCCGTATCACGTCCTGTGTTCTTGACGTCTTAACGTCGAATATAACGGATTCTGAGACCAGAGTACCTTTCCAGAATAGTATATTGACGGTCCGAAGGCAGAAAATAGCGACGTGTGTGGCGGAACAAAACCCATCTTGCACGGGTCGGACTAGTCCGTATACCAGTAACGACAGCCCGTATCCTGTGTTCTTGACGGCTTAACGTCGAATATAACGGATGCTGAGACCAGAGTACCATTCTAGAATAGTATATTGACGGTCCGAAGACAGAAAATAGCTTCGTGTGTGGCGCACACAAACCCATCCTGCACGGGTCGGGGCAGTTTTCAACGTTAACGACAACC
>LGRX02026981.1:0-26448 GCA_001247695.2 Cymbomonas tetramitiformis
GAATATTCACTGACAACGTAACGACAGGCTCTTAACACTCAGGGCCGTATCACGTCCTGTGTTCTTGACGTCTTGACGTCGAATATAAGGATTCTGAGACCAGAGTACCTTTCTAGAATAGTATATTGACGGTCCGAAGGCAGAAAATAGCGACGTGTGTGGCGGAACAAAACCCATCTTGCACGGGTCGGGCTAGTCCGTACCAGTAACGACAACCCGTATCCTGTGTTCTTGACGGCTTGACGTCGAATATAACGGATTCTGAGACCAGAGTACCATTCCAGAATAGTATATTGACGGTCCGAAGACAGAAAATAGCTTCGTGTGTGGCGCACACAAACCCATCCTGCACGGGTCGGGACAGTTTTCAACGTTAACGACAACCTACTGGGTGGACTGTTCTGTGGATAGTTGACGTTGTATATACATCTGGACTCTGGCTATGAGTGGCACAGACGTATACACGTATAAGACGTCGGGTGGAATATTCAGGGGCACACCACAGACTAATCCCGAGTATCAAGCTAATGCCGAGATACCCTATCTAGGTTATGGTGCGCCCTCAGGAGCACACTATATGCAAACCGGGCAGCAGTACACCTCAGCCGTCGGTTCGTCAGCAGCAGTACAGCACACATACGTGCAGGGAGGGCCCGTACAATACCAAGTCTCGCCTGCAGCTGCTGACACACCAGGGTATGCACAACCGTCAGCAGCAGTATCGTACACACACACGCAGGGTGTGCAATATCCTCCCCCTCCAACTTCGACAGCAGTGACAGGAGTACCGGGAACCTACACCGGACTGCAGCACATACCCCAAGTAGCAGCAGCCCAGTATTCACACGCAGCTGCAGCTTATTCTCCAATGTACGGAATGGCTCCCACATCCGCAGCGTATTCATTCCCTACAGTACAGAATGGAGTATATCAGGGGCCAACACTGCAGGGGTACACACAGGCAGCAGATCAGTCAGTACAACAACTCCAGTTTGTTACACCAACTGCTGTGCCAATGAGTATGGCAGCACATTTACCTCTGCATACCTGGACGGGACATTACCCTTTCAGGAACGTGCAGTACCCTACTCCGTACCAGCAGGCAGGAGGGTACACACAGGAACTTGGCAGCAGACCAATTTATAGAGCTCCCATTCCTATGTCCGCAGGATGGGCTCACTCGCCCATGCCAGGGCCTAGTCGTGTGGTGGACGAGGCGGCGACTATGCGTGTGAGTGTGGGCACAATGGATGGAGTACGCAACCCAGCCGACGAGACACACACTACGGAGGCTATGCGTGTAGACATCCTGGAGAATGCGCGTACCGTGGATGCTGGTCAACTCCCTGTTGTGGAAGACTTGCCTACCAATGTACAGATGGGCGTTGCGGGTATGCGCATAAATGCTGGTGATATATCGAAGGTGCCGGGTGCGCGCATTAACGCACAGGCGATGGCGACTACGCATACCCACGAGACAACGGCATCCGCATTGCCGCAGTCTTCTACGGAACCGAGCAATGTATCAGGGGTATTTATGGTCTCTTCGACTGTCTCTGCAGTATCTGATTCACCTCCTGTATCTGATGGTGCTCCTCCGTCTCCGACTGCGACAGAGTCAGAGGGCGAGACAGGGAAGTTGGGACGCACTGTGGTGATCAACGCCACGCAATATCCTGATGACGACAGCGAAGAGTCATACGCTCGAGGTCGTGAAGACGGTCAGCCGCCAGCCCGAAGGGTAAGAGACCTTGGAACACGCGTTTCCTCCGGGCCATATACATACTTGGGCTCGACATAATCTGCCATACCGGCACGACTCAAACTCACCTGGGAGTTCTTCTTCTGGTGAATCAGACAGGTCCCGAGCAAGGAAAGATGCGAAGGCGAGACAGCGCAGGCTGGTGGAACGCGCAGGTTCGGGCTCGGGCAGTGGTCACAGTGTGGCTGGGTCACAGGGGGTGGCGGACCTTACCCAGACCATCAGCGACGCAGTGGTTGCTAAGTTGCAGCGGCTACAATCTGAAGAAGCTGGTGGAGAACCTTCTGCTGAAGTATCTCTGGGTCAGACGCCAAGAGCGACGCAGAGCTCGCCATCTTTATCTTTACCCGCAGTGGTTGCGAAGACGCCGCAGCTACAGCCTGGAAACGCTGATGGATAACCTTCTGCTGAAATATCTCTGGGTCAGACGCCAGAAGCGACGCAGAGCTCGCCATCTTTATCATTGCCCGCAGTGGTTGCGAAGACGCAGCAGCTACAGCCTGGAAACGCTGGTGGAGAACCTTCTGCTGAAGTATCTCTGGGTCAGACGCCAGGAGATACGCGGATGTCGCAACCGCCACCCTCACCTGAGGATCGCTTGTCGCAGATCGCCCGAGTTGAGGAGGCCAGGCGCAAGTCCTCTGAGGGGCTCACGATAGAGGAGGCGATCAAGCTGGGCTTCATAACAGTGGAGTTCCCCCCGATGAAGGATGCCATGAGCAAGTCTCCTCAGGGACTCACGATGGAGGAGGCGACCAAGCTGGGTTTCCTAAGCGAGTCGCATCACTCGGCTGTGGTAACTGAGATAGTGGGAGCCTCGACTCAGGTGTGTGACCCGACTAACCCTAAATCGGGGACGCAGCGGGCGGAAGGATATGTGACCAAGGTTTCGTTCGAGATGGACAACCATGCAGAGCCTCCTCCTAGTAGAAGACCTTACCAGATGTCGGTGGAGGAGCTTCGACAACTGCGAGAGAGTATTGACCCTGTACATCCTGACCCACAATCAGGTGTAGCATGTCGACAGCTGGCCAGGATGCGGCGGTCTTCCCTCGACACCATCGTCATTGATGGAAGTGATTCCTCTCCAGCGGTGGCGAATGACAGCATTGGGACCGAGGAGGAACAATGGCGGCGAATCTCGAAAGAGAAGTGGAAGGCAGTGGATCGCAAGAAGGCGTACGATGAGGCGCCCCGTAAGTCAACTGGCGGGATGGGAGTGACAAGCGCACACTCACCACCTAGGAGATCAGCGGAGGGCGGAGGTCCCAGTGGCGTTCCCCCAGACGGTGGCGCAGAAGAAGGAGAAGATGATGAAGATCAATCTGAACCTCCTCGTCGACCTCCTTCTGGACCCCCACACTATCCTCCTGGAGGATATAGTGGATCGCACCGTGGAAGAGCGATGCTGGTCACTGCGGACGGGTTGAGTTTGTGGACGCCTACGCCGCCTGGATATTCAGAATTCCAGTTTGACATGCCCACGGCCACCGGATTGGCAGTCACGGGGCCCTTCGGCGTTAACCTCTTCTACAAGGCCCTGACGTTGATCGGTATGCCCCTCACCGAGTACATCTCCGCTGGAGGGTTGATAACTGGTTCCCCCGCCTTACTTCTATCCCCCGCTGTCCCCACTTATGTTATGATGGTGAACAAGGACGCGGTGGACACGGTGTTACGCGAGTATCACCGCAGTCCTGGAGGAAGGGGGGTGATGTCACCAAGCTGGATGGAAATCCCAGACTGGCCCCTTGAAGAGCAGATCTCCATGCTGGATCGAGATTGCCTGGCAGCCTGGTTCGAGGTGCAGCGAAGTCAATGGTACGTAGACGAGTGCCGGAGAGAGAGGAACCTTCCGGTCTTGGAAGCTCCTGCGACGCCTCCATCCTCTTCGGCCGCGCCTTCCTCATCAATGGTCAGGGCGCCATCATTATCAGTGGCTCTGACCAATACGCCTATATTTAATGACCCGATGGTAACGCGTATTCCGGTGGCTACTGCGAACACTTCGACGACCTCATCGGCAGTAATACCACACGCAGGAGACGCATCTGTACCATCTGGAGTACAACCTGCTGGAGTCCCTCCTGCCCTTGCTGCTCCACCTGGGCTATCTATCAAACATTGGAGTCCCCCCCGGCCTCGCTGTTCAATCTGGGATGCCTCCTGTTGGACATCCTTCTGGCATTGCTGTGCAACCTGGGACGCCCTGTGTCGGACTTATTACTCCCGGTGTGGCTGTTCATTCTGGGATTCCGCAGATCAGCGCGGCTGCAGCGGGAACTTCTGCAGGAGGTCATGGACATTCCCTTCACTCAGGACCGCATGCGCCGCAACACTGGAGTCCCTATTTCGCAGGACCGGTTGCGCCACATCCCCACGCTCGTCCAGGCCTTTCCCCACACGCCCAAGTCTTTAACCCTCGCCCTCCGGGACAAGGGGAACACGACCCTGGCGACAAGGCGGCCTACCTGGAGAGCAAGGTGCAGAGCAACATTGACCGCCTCGTCGAAAAGCTGACCCGCTTCCCTTCCGCGGAAAAGCTGAGTAAAGAGAAGGCCATTTCTGAGTTGGAAACCTTTGCGAGGAATCTGCACAAGCTCCTCAACGAGAAGGTGGTAATAAGGGCGTTCTCTCAGGCGAGTTGCTATGCGGGAGAGGGGCGTCAATCTTCGATCGCAGAGGTGCTATGGACAGTGACCGAGACTGCGTTGGGGACGGAACAGAAGGAGTACATGGAGAGAGCTGGTGGTGGTTCCGGAACATCAGAAGCTTGGCGTCTCCGGTACAGCGACCCCGACATATTTCTGGGGGATCTGGCTGTGAGCACCCTTCCGGTGGCGGAGCTGCAAACTCTTCGAGACGACCTACAGATTGGTCAGAAGAAAGATGAGTCCGCTGACGTCTACCACTCGCGTCTGACCAATCGCCACAAGACAGTGAACTTCATGGCGAAGGTCGTTCAAGGGTGCGTACAAGTCTCTGAGTCGGAGTTCTCATACATATTCTGGAGGGGCCTCACGTACACTGACAAGGTGGGCGAAGAGTTGCGAAGAATCAAACTGGACCTCTCAGAGCCGCATGTGTGGGAAGAGAAGATGAAGGAGGAGGCGACGCCCCGTGATGTTACTCAGGCAATCTTAAAAGTGCTGGAGATTGCCAAAAACATCGAGTCGCGCAAAGAGAAGAAGGCGGCTCAGGCTCAATCCAGCAGGAGTGGAGAACGAATTGGCCGCTCCTGGAATTCCCCTTCTACATCTCCGTCACCCTCCAGGTCCTTTTTCCGAAGCCGCTCTCGGGAGCCCCCTCGATTGATGGCGGCCACGCACGCTGAGCTCGCCGCAGCGCCGACCTCTGTTCGACCATCGCCCCCGGCCTCGACAACAACCCTGACCTATCCGAAGCGAGTGAGAAACTGCTACGCGTGTCAAAGTCCCGACCATCTGGTGCGAGACTGTACGGACGCGGTGAAGTTGGCTGCGTGGAAGGCAAACGCACCCCCTCGTTTAGCTCGAAACCGAGAACAAGTGGCGGCGTTGTTCTGGGCGTTGTCGCGCAATGAGGACACTGAGTTGGCACCTGTCGAGCTAAAGGCGGAGATCGAGAGCTTGGCAGAGATGGATGGAGAGGCCGTGGAATCCTTGGCGGCCTTGGTAGGGTGCTCCGAACAGCTGGCGGTTATTGGTGCGGAGTTGCGTAACTCCGAGGAAATCACTATCTCTGAGGAGGAAGGGTGATGAATCACCCTTCTCGGTGGCGACAAGCTCGCCACTGACTTTCAGCAGTAAGCTGAGAGTTTCACCTGAAGAAGGTGATCCTATGCCTCGGCACTTTGCAGTGTTGGGCACATGGATGTACACTAATGTGTACGCGCCCCTCTTGACGGAACAGTCACAGCGTTTACCCGCGTGGCAGTGGAGAAGTAAGGGGAGGTCGACCCCGATGGAGGCTCTGATGCAGCGGATCCGGAAACAGCTGCGACAGAAAGTATCTGCTGCTGACATACAGAAGGACCTGGACAAGGACCTTACAGTATTAATGGACGGCGGCGACGCAATATTCCAATTAGGTTCCTAAACAGAAGGAGCAATCTGGATATGATGCGGTCAATGGCAGACCTACCTCTCGCACATCACGCTGCAGGGGGTGTGGTACCGGTATGTACCAGGAAATCAATGATCACATCACACGTTGATAACCTACTTCAGCGAGGTGTGGTGGATTTTGGTGAATTACATCGCAGCCGGAGTTTGACTGCTCTGGATTTGGCGATGCCTCTAGCTATCCTTTTAAGGTACGCTTGGGAAGAGTTGTCTATGGAAGAGCAACTACACGCTATGTCTCAGGAGACCTCCACTCCAAGAGGCAGCAGACAGTGGGAGTTGGAGGGGTGGAAGCGTGTGAGGAAAAAATATAAGCCCATCTCTGTGCGTGACGATTCTGGAACTCTACTGGTGCTAGAATCCTTGCAATCTCCTGTGGCACGCCCATCAGCGGCGATATCCGGATACGGGCAGGATACCAGGATCTGGGGGGGACATCCCTGGAATTCCTGATACGTGGTGTAGTTTATATCGAGTACACCGATTTCGAGAGATTCAGCAAGAAGCAGACCCAGCCGCAGTTTATCAAGAGATCTTCGCGGAGGATATGCCTGAGGTACCGATTAATTCAGGTGATACTCCATCTGAAGGCGACGATTCTGGAGGGCCGGTAGGTGCTACAACCCCTCCATTGTCGGTACCGGAGGTTTCAGAATCTCCGATTAATACGCATGCACCAGCGGATGAACAGATGACCACTCCCGATAACGACCTAAACTTCACGCAGCAAATGATGGCAGCGGAAGATCAATCAAGACTTGAAACCAGTTGCGGACCACAACGACGCTGCAACTACTACTCATGTATCACCTTCAACCACCGTGGACGCGCAACTGTCCATGTTGGATAGTCACCCTCTGGATGATGATGACCTTGGAGGGAGCCATCCATTGGATGATAATGAGGAAGATGATGATGACCCACTTAAATGTGAGCGGGTGTGCAGCGATGGTAGTGTACGCTGGGGATCCACTGAATACTTAGCTTCTGCACAAGATCCAGATGGACCCCTACTTTTGGTATTCTTCGCGTACTTGAAGGGACATCGTGTCAAGGTGCTGGTGGATTCTGGAGCTTCAGATATATTCGTATCTGAAGACTGCGCCAGACGCTGTAAGTTGACTACGCGAAGTGGACCCGCTATGCGTGTGACTCTGGCGGATGGCTCAGTCAAGACGACTGGTCATGTGGCTTATTCTAAGTTCACTGCCAGGATCACGACATGGACCTATACTGAGCAATCTATGGCTATGCGGGTGCTACCCCTGGGCATCGCCGTGGACATGGTGTTGGGAGGGAAGTGGCTACGCAGCTTATCTCCCATTACGCTGGACTAAGATGGCAATGGTTCAGTGTCCTTTTCTAACAAAAGGAAAAGGAGGCGGTGCAGAGAGGGTTACCATTTCCGGGTGTAATCCTGGAATCAGTGCTGCCCCTGGAGGAAGGAAGGGGAAGCGGCGAGGAGATGTGGATTGTGCGGGGCTGATTGACGAGGTGTTCCTCACTGCGGTGCAGTTGAAGAAACATCTAGTGGCCGCGGAAACGCGAAGACTCGCGGGAGACGCTTCTTCAATGCCCGCGTGGTTGATGATGGCTGCGAGGACCACCACCGGAGAGCCGGCTTTCAAGGTGGAAGCTGAGGACTTGGTCGTTGAGAAGGAGGACATCTCGAAGATTCCTACCGGCGCCAACGATAAACCGAAGAAGAACCCTGTGTCGCAAGATGCGGATGCCACTGCAGCGTGGAAGAAGAAGTTCAAGGACCTCTTCGACGAGTTTGAGCAGGAGCTGCGGGACTCTTTACCTTCTGGATTGGAAAACCTTCGACACGCTGACGAAGATCAAGCGAAGATTAACCTCAAGCCGGACAGAGAAGGAGGACCTCCCTGTAGAAGACCTTACAAGATGTCTGTGGAGGAGTTGCGTCAACTACGAGAACGCATTGAACAATTGGTGGAGAAAGGATATATACGACCATCATCGAGTCCGTATGCGGCTCCTTGTTTAATGGTACCCAAGCCAGGACAGCCCCATATCCTTAGGCTGGTGTGTGATTTCAGGCAACTGAATTCACAAACAATTCGAGACCGGTATCCTCTACCTAATATTCAAATGATGTTTGACGAGATGCAGGGAGCTACCCATTTCTCCACCTTCGACGCTGTAGACGGGTTCTGGCAAGTACCTATGGCACCTGAGGACGTGGAGAAGACAGCATTTACTACTCAGATGGGAGCCTACGAGTGGTTGGTAATGCATCAAGGCTTGCAGAACTCACCGTCACAATATCAACGGCGAATGCAGCGAGCGTTGGGACATTTACCCTTCGTCAGAATTTTCATTGACGATGCGTGTGTTTACACCAGTGGGACCGTAGAGGAGCACTACTCCGCGGTACGTACATTCCTGTTAACATGCCGCGAGAAGGGTGTATACTTGAAGAAGTCTAAGGCGCAAATGTTGAAGTCTTCTATCAAGTTTCTTGGTCACACTCTGTCGAAGGAAGAATGCCAACCTCAACATGATAAGGTGGCGGCAGTGCGCGATTGGCCTGCGCTGGAGAATGTTACCCACGTGCGGCAGTTCTTGGGACTGGCGGGATATTATAGGCGTTTCATCCACTGCTTCTCTGAGATAGCGCAGCCCTTGACCAAGCTGACCAAGACGGATGTACCCTGGACATGGGGACCGGAGCAGCAGTGGGCCTTTGAGGAGTTGAAAGCTGCTCTGGTTAAGGCGCCTATTCTATGTATTATGCTTACAGCAATATATATCTCTTTGTAGGACTGAACTAGGTTCCCTGCATTGTGTAAGTAGACTTAAAGGCTCTTAGAGGCTGTTCCATTTATTGTCGCGGAGGGTTGGGATTTCCCGTTTTGTCCGGTGGGGTGGGGTCGAGGATGCTTTTGTCCGGTGAATCCATGAAAATGTCCCGGGTAGGTGGGGTCTAAAAGCCAGTGTTACGACAATGGAACAGCCCTTAGAGAGCACCCCCGAACAACTGTTATCAGCGTGGTTGCGTTAGACGCGACCTGTTTGTGCCGACTGCAAATTCGGGTGTACAATTATCGGCACACGAATTCCGGGAGGCCTTTCCGCGAGTTCCTAGAAAAATTCTGAAGACAACGACGCAAAACGCGCTTAATTGCGTCTGCCTTTCGTCAGGGCTGCGAATATCGACGGAAAATATATCATATACTGTTCCTGAATGCATATACCACACGTACAAGTGTGATTGTAATTTGTCCTTGCAGGTGCCTTTCCACGGGATTTGCCTTTTGTTCGACCGAAATCAGCGTCAATCGGCAGAATTTTATCGCCCGTACTGTGTGAGCTCACTGCCGTTAACGTGCGTTCGCTCACAACGCAGTCATGGACTCTCAGCATGGAATTCCGCAGCACACGGCTGTAGCGACTTCCACGGGGCAATCGCAGTTCCTTTCGGCGGCGAATTACTCCGAATCACTCGACCCCAGAATTGTTTCGCACACCTTTCCGCAATCGGCTGCGCACACGCAACCTGGGCTCTCGTATGTTGGCTCAACGCAGCAGCTTGATGTAGATTCTGCGTACGGATTTTTGCAAGAACTGCCGCAGCGTAATTTTATGACGGCGCCGCCGCAATTTCCGCAGAATTCGTACAATTTTTCTGGCCCCCGCGGTGGGTACGACGAGCGTAATTCCAACGGCAGCCCAATTATGTCAACGCCAGCCGGTCAATTTTGGCTGCAGCAGCAGCCCCGTGAAGATTTAGCTCACCAGCGGAATTTTCAACAGCAAAATTTTCTGCAACAACAGCAGTATGGTCAACAGCACCAACTGCCGCCACGTGCCTTGTGGCCACAAGACACTCCGTTACCGGCAGCTGCGTACGGCGTACCAATGGGGTACCCTTCACCGGGTATGCTGTCTCCCCCGGTACCGAATTTGCCAGTGCCCGAGCTTTCTCCGTACCCAACGGCGTCAGTAGCGACGAATTGGGCCCTGTCCTGTCCTGTTCCGTCCAGTGGCAGCGGAAGCAGCTGTGCAGCAACCACCTGCTGTGATACCTTTAGTGCAGGCCACGTTGCCAGCGCAGGAATTAACCCCTCGACAGGGGGGGGAGAAGTTGTGCAAGTACCAGTGAGCCCAGTACCACCGGGTACATTGCCCAGTGAGCCAGTAGGGGATATTCCGGCACTGGT
Source organism: Cymbomonas tetramitiformis (assembly GCA_001247695.2). NCBI lineage: Eukaryota > Viridiplantae > Chlorophyta > Pyramimonadophyceae > Pyramimonadales > Pyramimonadaceae > Cymbomonas > Cymbomonas tetramitiformis. Next base: position 10,050 of record LGRX02026981.1, read on the forward strand.
GACCCCTGTTCATACCCCTGTTTTCACTCCGATTGCCACTAAGCTGCAGGAGCTGGAAAGGATGAACATGGCAGCACTGGCAGCACAGTCAGTTTCTGCGACCTCTTACCCGAAAGTGGGGAATCGGGCCTCCGCATCGACCCTTTGCGCCGGAGGCCCTGGCGAAATTTCAACGTCACCGGTGACTGGAGATGCATCTGTTGTCACTTGCCCAACGGTGGGGGATAGGGTCCCCACGTCGACCCTGTGCGCCGGAGGCTCTGGCGAAATTTCAACGTCATCGGTGTCTGAAGATACGGCTGTTATCGCTTGCCCAACAGTGGGGGATAGGGTCCCCACATCGACCCTGTGCGCCGGAGGCCCTGGCGAAATTCCAACGTCATCGGTGTCTGGAGATGCAGCCGTGATCACTTACCCGAATCGGGCCCCCACATCGACCCTGTGCGCCGGAGGCCCTGGCGAAATTTCGACGTCGCCAGCATCTGGAGGTGCCGCTGCAGTCGCTTGCCCAACGGTGGGGGATAGGGTCCCCACATCGACCCTGTGCGCCGGAGGCCCTGGCGAAATTTCGACATCGCCAGCATCTGGAGGCGCAGCTGTGGTTGCTTGCCCAACGGTGGGGGATAGGGTCCCCACATCGACCCTGCGCGCCGGAGGCTCTGGCGAAATTTCCGCGAGCACACGGACTGGCTCGACGACGACGCTGGGAGGACTGGCAGTAGCCAGCGAGGGGCGCGCAGAACGGACCAGGAAGTTATCGGAGCGCACAGAGCTACTGATCCAGCGCAGTAGAGCCGCCGTCAGTTCTGCTGCGACTGGTCAATCGTCTTCTAGCACGACTGCCACGGCATCCTCATCTTCAACGCCGGAACAGTCAGCAACCGCTGCTTTAGCGGCCAAGGCAGGTGTGGCCCCAGTCGCCCGAGCAAGCGCAGCCCCAGCGATTCGCGACCAGAATCCCTCACCTGTCCTGAGCGCCGGAGGTTCTGGCGAGAATCCGATTCAGCCAGCGTCAGCTTTACAACACGTGGATTTTGTATTGCCAAATTCCAGTGTCTCCGCAGAGGATTTCCCGGCACTACCCCTTCCAGCGACACCGCGCCCAGCGATGGAAACCAGAGGGGATTTGGCCAGCCGGGAGTTGGTGGCTGCCCTGGAGAGAGTCGGACCGCAGCTGAGGGAAGGAGCGCGGTCTGTCAGAGCTTTGAGAGAATCAGCCAGTCTCCAGGCATCAGAGCTTCCAGCTCAGCCAGCTCGGCAGGCTCAGCCAGCTGGACAGCCCTCAGTTCCTCAAGGGGACAGGCAGAGATCGCCAGACCGAAGGAAGGATTCCCGGTCGCCAGAGCAAATAGCCCTGGACCGTGCGTACAGCAAGTGCGGGAAGGACCGGAAGGTCCGGGTGGTCAGATGGATAGAGGGAGCCGGCACTACTGCGTGGAGCGACCACAGTGGGGACAGCGCGGAATCACAGGCTTCAGCCCCCGTGAGGTTGCAGATAGTTGCACTGTCAGCTGGGGAAAAGAAGACCCTCACACAGTGGTTCTACAATGAGCCACGCACCCGGAGCGGGAAGATCCTTTGGCATCCGGCCTCCCCGCAGGAGTTGGCTGTGCTACAGGCAGGAGTGACAGAGAGGGAATACAGGCGTGCCCTCAAGCACGGGACTCTGTTACACCAGGAAGGGCTACCAAAGAAACTCTTTGCAGGAGTGAACTTTGGCAGAGCACGTGTTAAGGAAAGAGGAGCGACCCCCACCCGCAACACCTTCTCAGCACTCTCGGACCGCTTCTCAGCACTCTCGGCGGCCCCAGCAGAGGCCCAGAGGCAGCCAGCCGTGCCGCAGTGGGAGGAAATACCCAGATGCGGATTGGCATACCCCCCAGGCTTCTCACCAATTCCTCGTTTCCCTCCCAGCAGCGACAGCAGCGGGTCCAGTGACTCCAGCGACTCTACAGTTTCCCCGGAGCGAGGCAGCCGCGGCAGCAGCAGGCGTAGAGGCAGAGGTAGCAGCAGCGGCAGCAGCAGGCGGCAACGGAGGCGGAAGAAGCAGCTGGCCAAGAAGAGGGCAGTCAAGGCAGCAAAAGGGATGGCTGTAGATGAGGAGCCTGCCTCTCGAGTATCAGCTCTGGAGCCTGAGCTGACAGAAGGGATGGCTGTCAGAACTTTGTTCAAAGACAAAGCTCTGCGGGACCAGGCTTTTGAGTGCCTCCCAGAAGAGCGTCAGAAGGCCGTCGCACTGGCAGCAGCTCGAGGTGAAGTGGTGAGTTGGGAAGAGGAGGGCTGGGAAGCTTTGATAGCAACTCAGAGAGAGGTTCTGAAGGGAAAGGAGGCCATCTGCGCAGTAGTTCCTTCACCCGAAGAGTCGGAGTGGGTCTGGTATGACTGGACTAAACTATTCAAATAACTTGATAACTTGATAACTTTTGATAAATACGGGACAGAAATAATTTTTTGACATGACCTCTCCTGACTTTTTAGAATAATTCCGCGTTATTCGCGTGATAATATTCGCGATTTATTTCACTCTGTTCGAAAGAGTCACAATTCTGTTCTTCAGATTCGAACCGGTATATAAAACGCTTATATACGTGACGGCAGGGTTCCTCTTGCTCGGACAACACTATCAGCTATTCACACACGACAGAAATCATGCAGGGCAAAATCATAATAATAACACAAATTTGCAGCAGCACATTTATAGTTCCATTACCGCTTATCAAACTATTCTATTCTATAACCTGATACTAAACGGATTCTAAAAGAGCAAATCCCTATCGCATCTCAACAAGCAAAATGAACGTGTCCCTAAGGACATCACGAATGCTCGTGCCACGCAGACCACGCAAACTGCGAGTGCTAAATATCATTTTTTGGCGAGCAGAAGATCCCGTAGTATCTGCGAACATTTACTGAAACTGTCAGCCGGTGAAAAAGAAGCAGCATCGCTCACAGCTTTCTGATCATGCCTCCAAAAACCGACATAGAACAGCGCAGGTGTGACACTGTCATCGGTGGCAAAATTTCCCAGACCGTTCATTTAATGTTAATCGCGGGGCTTACGCTTCACACCGCCAATTCTGGGGGCGCCAACGTGGCGCCCGATGTCATCGTGCATGATGAATAACTTGAATATCGAAGTCCGGCTGAGAACGGATGTGGGGAGAAAGCTTCAGATTCGACTCTAAGAGTCGAATCTGTGTCAAAGACTCTAACTAAAAAAGTTAGAGTCACTCTCTGAACAGCATTCAAGTTTCGAAATTTTGAAACGTTTTCGTATTTAAATCAAAAGGAAAGACGGCGATGCAATGTGAAAGGTGCGCATGCATTTTCTACTTCATACTGCACACTGTGGATAGCCTGCGTGGGCCTGTTAGGCTTATTTATGGTTTGTGTCTCGTACGTAGGGATCGGTATAGCCAAACCCACTTGATGCGTTGACCCGCTACCCGCTATCGACTGTGGTCAGCGGTCACTAGCTTTGTTTGTTGATGCGCTGGGCCCGCTTGATTGTGGCCTGCGCTCTCAGTGTCTAAGTCGTAGGAGGGTCTGTCGATGCGCTGGGCCCGCTTGTGGCCTGCGCTCTCAGTGTTGAAGTCCTAGGAGAGGCTGTCGATGCGCTGGGCCCAATTGTGGCCTGTGCTCTTGGTGTCCAAGTCCTAGGAGAGGCTGTCGATGCGCTGGGCCCGCTTGTGGCCCAGCTCGGGTGTCTAAGTCCAAGGAGGGTCTGTCGATGCGTTGGGCCCGCTTGTGGCCTGCGCTCTCGGTGTCCAAGTCCAAGGAGAGTCTGTCGATGCGCTGGGCCCACTTGTGGCCTGTGCTCTTGGTGTCCAAGTCCTAGGAGAGTCTGTCGATGCGCTGGGCCCGCTTGTGGCCTGCGCTCTCAGTGTTGAAGTCGTAGGAGAGTCTGTCGATGCGCTGAGCCCACTTGTGGCCTGTGGTCTGGGTGTCTAAGTCCCAGGAGAGTCTGTCGATGCGCTGGGCCAGCTTGTGGCTTGCGCTCTCAGTGGTGAAGTCAAGAGTAAGAGAGTCTATCGATGCGCCGGGCCCGCTTATGGCTTGCGCTCCAATTATCATTTGTCGAAAGGAGTCTTTGTTCATGCAACTCGCCCAAACGATAGGCGTGCACTCACTTATTCAATACTTATCCCCTTTCTCTTTGACTACGTTGCACGACTGACTGACAATCGGCCTGATGTTGGGTTGTGCTGAGCGTGGTTTCTTAGGCGTAAGCGCGGGAAACGCTCTCAGGCAGCGCGATTTATAAAAATATTTATCAAACGATCCTGTCAACAGACCTTGCCCCGTATTCCTGACTTTAATCGCGCCGCAGGGTGCACCCCGTGTGATGCCCAACAGGTTCAAAAAGTGCAAGCTGACTGTTTCACATAAGTTGAGAAGAGAAGGAGCATGGCGAAAAGCCTAAGTTAAATCCTAAACTGAAAGTAGCATGGCCAACTAAGACCGAGGAAGATCCCGCCAGGGCAAGCCCCAGACGCGCTGCTACCCGGTTCAAGATAAACGGCGCTTCCCATTTCAAGATGGACCGCGCTGCTGCCCAGATCAAGATAAACGACGCAGGAGAATTACCACGACGTTCGTAGCACAAGATCCTGAGATCGGGCACCATAAACATGTGGGACGTAACGAATCTTGTGGGAAACGAAAGCAACAGGAATTAAAAACATAACCAAGAAGCTGACAACATAGTTCGCGCACCTCACCGCCCTGCACCTCCACCAAAAGAACCCAGCAGCCGGCGCATAACCACCTGCACCAAAAGATCCCAGCAGCCGGCGCATACCAAAGCACGCAAGATTCGCAACCAACTCGTCATGCGAAGCTAGCAGTGAAGAGGAACCTGTGCGCACACTGGTGAGGAAAGTTCAGCGATCGGCAAAAACGTTATTCCCTCAATTCCTCCATAGCACATCCTGCTGGCCGCCGTAATACAAAACTAATGAGCTTGGTTGTTCAAATTCTGGTGTACAATATGTTTGAAAATCGAACGCTAGCGGAATCGTTTCACCGCCCAACCAATCAAATTCTAGATCGCAAATCATCGTATCGATCGATCGATGGCCCACGGTTTCCATTGGCTAACAAAAACTAAACATCTTGCGAGGTCGCACATTCGTTATTGTCAGAAACGCTATATTTCTGGTCCCACTTTCGTTTGACGACAAGTCATGCATGACGTCATCCTATGTCACCTTAAAGATCATCACCATCATCCACACCCAAAAATCGTCATTCTTCATCATCCACAAAGACCTCTGGCCTCGGTTTTCAGCCTGCGAAAAAGTCAGCATCAAAAAAGTTATCAAATCCGAAAACGAAAATCAGCCATAACTTTTTCAATTTTTACTTTTTCGACATGATACTTTGCATACCAAGTTTTATGCATAAAACTCACACCTCACCCGATTTACACCACTTAACAATCATCAAAACTCCTAAACCCACCGCGCGCGAATGTCGTAAAAAATACCGAAAACTTGTTGTGGGACATATTGCACACGAAAAAGTCATTCGCATAAGTGTAGCGCAAAATACGCATGTTTTAGCGTTATTTTCGGGCTTATGTTTGAATATCAGCTTTGCAGTATAGGGAGTTCGACCTTAAGGTGTTATAACAAGTCGGTACGCCGGCATTGCGATACCGGGCCTTGAACAAGACCACTATCATTAGCAAAACCATTAAGTCTGTCGCCGTCATATTTTTTCACGGCAAGTGACCCAAATTTTGCTGGGGCGTTGTTAATAGTGAATACTTGCCTTTAATCGAAGGCAACCATTCGCGCAAAATAACATTGGTAGCACTTGCTCCGACAAAGATAAGATTGTGGTAAATGGAGAGGATTTTAAAGTTGCATTTTCAGTGTTCAATGATTTACCAAATTGTGACATTTTATCTATAATATTACAATAACATTTCCCCCTCTCAAAAGATTGAATTGGAATAATTTGAAATGGTCTTAAGATGTGTTTATGGTTTGATTTTCAAAACATTTGTGGCGTCTCTATACACTTGTCCGCCTTGTAATTCTTTCGATCCACCGTTTAATGTATACGATATACACCGTCAGTCGACGTTGGTAATCCATAAAATCTTACATCACTAATGAATAAACTTTCATCTCTAGGATATGTGTGCACAATTTGGTTTTCGTCCCATGTATTTTCACGATAACCGTCGACACTTAATCCACCGTTTACATTTATTTTAAAGATAAATTCTTTTCCGAATGAAGACATTTTTCAATATCATATCATATCACATATATGTATATATATAATGGCATTTTTTATTTCGAGAACACTTTTGGGAAAATTCTAGTTTGTGGAAATCACTTTTTGATTTGGGAAATGTTTGAGAAATTTGCAAAACTTTTATATTCTGGGAAATTGGTTATTTATTTATTCAATAATTTGGGAAATTAGATTGAATATTTATTATTTTGATGACTTGTGAAATCTAAATGTTCAATGGGAAATCTATATTTGGATTTCCATTGGTTGACGCCAATCATAAATTGGGGAACCTCCTTCATTTTGTTTTCCCTTCGGATGTTTTTATCCGTCCATTCCCACATTCCCGAGGAGGATTCTTTCCCGATTTGGCCAGTCTCGCTCTCAAGAGAGTCAGATAGTCAAATTTAAATCAGTATCATGGTCGATGGTGATGGTGCGATCAAAGCACCGTCACCTTTTTAACATTGGCCGTGATGTCTCTGGGTCACACTACCACATGGAAGTACACTTTTCTCAACTACAATATCATCTACAATAGAGCTTGAGCCGAGAAAGCCGCTCTTTTGCTTCCACCTGATTCACACAAAGATTCGAACAGTTAACAGCTTCATCTTTTGAACATAATAGCACAAGAATATAACAAATCCAAGGCAATCTCATAAATAATTTCAAACACAAAAAACCCTAATCAAACGACAATGATTTATACATACATACATATATATATATATATAGTGTATGTGCGCAGCGCACATATGTGCGCCGATTTCAGTATAAGTGCGCCAAGCGCGATTATACTAGTACAGGTGCGCCAGGCGCACCTGTACTGACCCCCCTTCGGAAGAATCGCGCCTATTAGTACAAGCACGCCGATTCTAGGCCTCATTTGAGTACAGGTGAGACAACACACCCATACTAGCTCTCCTCCCCCCCCGGACATCTACTTTTTGGGTCAAGGGGGATCTGACCCCCTTAGACATCTTTTTGGGTCAAGGGGGAGGGTCAAATCTCTCCCTTAGACATATTTTTCGGGATAAGGGGGTCAGGACCCCCACCACCACCCCCTCCAAGACATATTGTTCGGGTGAAGGCGGGGGTGTCGGATCTCCCTTAGACATATTTGTTGGGTCAAGGGGGGGTCGGATCTCTCCCTTGTACATATCTTTCGGGTCGCAAGAGAAGGTCGGACCCCCTAGACATATATTTTGGATCAATGGAGGGGGGGGAGTCAGAACCCCCCCCTGCCCCCAAACCCAACACGCACACACTGAACGGCATGAGATCGGCCAACAAAAGCCAGCCCACCATCATCCCAGTGGATGTGAAAAGCAAATCAAGAGCAGGGCGGGGCCGTGACAAGATACCACAAACGCATACATATTCCCAACCCAAATGCAAAGCAGCATGGAAAGATGATACGATGTGACCGATCGTCGCCAAACAACTGTTGGTCTCCGGGTTACGGAGTAAGCAGACCCTCCATACCGCACACACTGAACGGCATGAGATCGGCCAACAAAAGCCAGCCCATCATCATCCCAGTGGATGTGAAAAGCAAATCAAGAGCAGGGCGGGGCCGTGACAAGATACCACAAACTCATACATATTCCCAACCCAGATGCAAGGCAGCATGGAAGGATGATACGATGTGACCGATCATCGCCCAACAATTGTTGGTCTCTGGGTAACCAACACGCACACACACACACGTTAACACGGGTGGTAAGCTGTCGGGAAGGCGACAACCGGGTGGCAGGACAGCCGCAGAGGGGCTCAGGTGGCCCAGTGAGGCTCAGGGAGCAGAGAGGTGGTCTTGCGCGTGGGCTTGGTGGTGGAGATATGGCTCGCGCAGATCGGGGGGCAGGGATGAACCGGCTTCAGGCACAAGGTGGCAATGCGCTGGCGGTGCAGCTGCAGAGGGGCTCGGGTGGCTCAGCGAGGCTTAGGGGGTCCCATTCTTCACTAGTGAGCTCCGGAGAATCCGGATGAGTGTCCCGAAGTGTGTGCTGAATCCTTTGATCCCCGGCGTGGGTACATAGTGCAGTCTCCTGTGGCTACGGGGTGCCAAAGGAGTTGCAAGGATAAGCAGACACACTGAACGGCATGAGATCGGCCAACAAAAGCCAGCCCACCATCATCCCAGTGGATGTGAGAAGCAAATCAAGAGCAGGGCGGGGCCGTGACAAGATACCACAAACACATACATATTCCCAACCCAAATGCAAAGCAGCATGGAAAGATGATACGATGTGACCGATAAGCATACACACTGAATGGCATGAGATCGGCCAACAAAAGCCAGCCCACCATCATCCCAGTGGATGTGAAAAGCAAATCAAGAGCAGGGCGGGGCCGTGACAAGATGCCACAAACGCATACATATTCCCAACCCAAATGCAAAGCAGCATGGAAAGATGATACGATGTGACCGATCGTCGCCAAACAATTGTTGGTCTCTGGGTTACGGAGTAAGCGGACCCTGCTGGCATGCCCCCCAGTGGCTCCCGGTCGATGGATGGGACCTGTTGGTCCATGGTTATGTCATGAATGCAGTCACACCACACAGCATGGACACCCCATGTCAAAAAAAGGAGACATGCGGGCACCTAAGTGCTCCCCACAAAATTCAAGGGAAAACACAGATAAGCATACACACACACATATGTGTCGCCGGGCCTGGGGAGTGGGGTCTGGACTCGGGAGCAGAGTGGGGCCTCGCCGGAGCAAGCAATGGCCTTGGCTGAGGGAGGGGTGGCCACCTTGATGGGGGCGAGCAGGCGGGTGGCCGGCCTTCTTGGGGGGGTTGATGGCATGGGGGGAACTGATGAGGATGACGGGGGAGATGTGGGGAGGTCCGCGGGTGGAGTTGACACACGCCGGGCCCCTCAGAGCCCGGGGGCCCATCCTGGCAGCGATGACCACTTACAACAGGTTGCACGGCAGCATACGGCATCTCATCAGCTTCCGTGCCCACCGGGCGAGGTTGCTGGCCGTGCCGGAACTAACAGTGAGCAGCTGTCGGGAAGGCGACGACCGGGTGGTGAACTATTGGCCACCGGGAGGGCTTGGGACACACAGGCAACTGTGGGGATGGGACCCCAAGTAGGAACAGTGCGGCGTGACAGTTACAACGCAAGTGTGGAGCGCATTGCTCAAGTTCGCGGCCATCTCGCAAGGCAATCAGCGCAAGGGCTCCAGTCACGGGGAGTTGGTGCTGGGGGTAGAGGGCTACAGGCGCAAGTCGGTGGCGGATGCGCAAGTTTGGATGAGGGCAACCCAGTTTATCATTCTCAGCCCCTTGGGACAGCGCTTGGGCATTCTGGCCGTGGCGTGGGTGGGCAAGCTCTCTTGAGACCAGGCTGTAGGCGGCAGCGGGGTGATGTGGGGTGTGGGCTTGGTGGTGGAGGGGTGGCTCGATTGGCGGGGGTGAGCCGGCTCCAGAGACACAGCAGCAGTGCGCCGGCAGGACAGCCGCAGAGGGGCTCAGGTGGCCCAGTGAGGCTCAGGGAGCAGAGGGGTGGTCTTGCGCGTGGGCTTGGTGGTGGAGATATGGCTCGCGCAGATCGGGGGGCAGGGATGAACCGGCTTCAGGCACAAGGCGGCAGTGCGCTGGTGGTGCAGATGCAGAGGGGCTCGGGTGGCTCAGCGAGGCTTAGGGGGTCCCATTCTTCACTAGTGAGCTCCGGAGAATCCGGATGAGTGTCCCGAAGTGTGTGCTGAATCCTTTGATCCCCGGCGTGGGTACATAGTGCAGTCTTCTGTGGCTACGGGGCGCCAAAGGAGTCGCAAGGATAAGCATACACACTGAACGGCATGAGATCGGCAAGCAAAAGCCAGCCCACCATCATCCCAGTGGATGTGAAAAGCAAATCAAGAGCAGGGCGGGGCCGTGACAAGATACCACAAACACATACATATTCCCAACCCAAATGCAAAGCAGCATGGAAAGATGATACGATGTGACCGATCGTCGCCAAACAATTGTTGGTCTCTGGGTTACGGAGTAAGCGGACCCTGCTGGCATGCCCCCCAGTGGCTCCCGGTCGATGGATGGGACCTGTTGGTCCATGGTTATGTCATGAATGCAGTCACACCACACAGCATGGACACCCCATGTCAAAAAAAAGGAAACATGCGGGCACCTAAGTGCTCCCCACAAAATTCAAGGGAAAACACAGAAGGTGTACTTCACCACCTTCTGCCTCTCCTCGCAGCACGACAGACGAATCTACCGAGCTCTCCAAGAGGCAGTGCCCGCCAGAATGGCACCACAGGGATAACCGCCTCCCAAAACCCACTTCCACCCGGCGGTCGTCCCCGTTCACAGCGATCCGCCAGTACTTCATATCAAGGTCAAAGAACACAAGTCCCCCGGCATGTGTAATAACCATGAGCACTGTACACGGAGAGGGAGCTAGCGTCAGACGAATCCAAGACACTCCCAAAAAGCGAGCCGTAGACGAATCCCCGACGCACTCAAAGAGGCAGTACCCGTCAGAAGGGTACCACAGGGACAGCCACATCCCATCATCCAAATCATTCCAGTGGCCGTCCCCGTTCACAGCGAGATGTCAGCACCCCATAACGTGGCTGTCAACCACCAGTCCCCGGCAGGTGAAAAAGCCCCAAGGCACTGGACATAAATAGAGCCAGCCGCAGACGAATCCCCGACGCCCTCAAAGAGGCAGTACCCGTCAGAAGGGTACCACAGGGACAGCCACAATCCCATCATCCAAATCATTCCAGTGGCCGTCCCCGTTAACAACGAGATGTCAGCACCCCATAACGTGGCTGTCAACCACCAGTCCCCCGGCAGGTGAAAAAGCCCCAAGGCACTAGACATAAATAGAGCCAGCCGCAGACGAATCCCCGACGCCCTCAAAGAGGCAGTACCCGTCAGAAGGGTACCACAGGGACAGCCACATCCCATCATCCAAAGCACCCAAGTGGCCGTCCCCGTTAACAGCGAGATGCCACAACCCTATGGCGAGACGTATTCCCGGTCAGCTATGATGGCCCGAACTCCCACCCATTCGGACCTGGCACAATGACAACGTCACGTAAGTCCCCCAGCTTACGCCTGACGCGCGAGATCCAGCAACCCACACCTCGTCTATCATACAGACCGGGCCTCTCCACCATAAAGCGCCGCAAAAAGCCCCACAAACGCCTGCTGTGGTAACCCTTTTGTGTCATCCTGTGGAAAACAAGAGCTATGTTGTAAACAAAGTCTTGCCAAAGGACACATCTCTCAGCGAACCGATGCAGTTGGATAAGCATACACACACACATATGAATATATACAACGTTGTATATATATATACCAGGCACATATTGCCTGCAAGACTGCACGCGCCCTCAACAGGACACAACGTAATAGTTCAAAGGACACATTGATACTAACTGGTACCGCAGAGCTTACAAAGCCTAGCAATGGCGACACCTATGTTAAAAAAACCACAGCCTATTTCGACATTATGACTCCCGATCCACAACATACAGCCACCAAATATGGTAAAGCCCGTGTACACAAACTACACCCTATTTCAACATTATGACCCAACCCGCAGCATACAACCACCAGCAATGGTAACGCCAATGTAAACAGAGCACATAAAACCCACAGCCTATTTCGATGTTATGGCTCCCAATCCACAGCACACCGGTGCCAGCTTGCAAAATCAGACTACGTAAACAAACCACACCCTATCTGGACATTATGACTCCAAATCCACAGCTTACAACCACGAGCTATGGTAAAGCCTGTGCAAATAACTCGCACCCTATTTCGAAATTATGACTTCCGATTCACAACATACAGCCACAAGCCATGGTAAAGCCTGTGTACAAAAATCAAACCCTACTTCGACAGCATGACCCCAAGTGCACGGATACAACCACGAGCTATGGTAAAGCCCGTGTAAACAAGTGACCCCCTATTTCCAGATAATGACTCCCCGCGCACACAGCTTACAGCCACCAGCTATGGGAAAGCCCATATAAACAGTGAGCCCCGGTTTAAGTGAGCCCCTAGTTATAACTTCCAGCGCACAGCTTACAGCCACCAGCTATGGGAAAAGCCCATATAAAACAGCGAGCCCCGGTTTAAGTGAGCCCCCTAGTTATAACTTCCAGCACAGCTTACAGCCACCAGCTATGGGAAAGCCCATATAAACAGCGAGCCCCGCTTATGAGCCCCCTAGTTACAACTTCCAGCGCACAGCTTACAGCCACCAGCTATGGGAAAAGCCCATATAAACAGTGAGCCCCGTTTAAATGACCCCTAGTTATAATCCTCCAGCGCACAGCTTGCAGCCACCAGCTATGGTAAAGCCCAGGTAAACGAATCACACCCATTTCCTTGAGATATTATGACTACCACTGCACAGCTTACAACAGCTAGCTAGGGCAAAGCCTATATACACTGAACGGCATGAGATTGGCCAACAAAAGCCAGCCCACCATCATCCCAGTGGATGTGAGAAGCAAATCAAGAGCAGGGCGGGGCCGTGACAAGATACCACAAACTCATACATATTCCCAACCCAGATGCAAAGCAGCATGGAAGGATGATACGACGTGACCGATCATCGCCCAACAATAGTTGGTCCCAGGGTTACGGAGTAAGCGGACCCTGCTGGCATGCCTGTTGGAATCTGCAGTGCCTGCTGATCAGTTTGGTGTAAAGCATGACTGTCTAGGCCTTGTGTGCCAATCAGGATGCTCAAACCCTGAAGAAACCCTAAGAAACCCTTAGATCTAGATCTGTAGTTCTGCTGAACTAATCGTAGCCGTTAGATCACTGATGGCCATCGGCAAGTGCGTAAAAGTTCACCGGCCCACATTCTGAAAGTGGGCCGCTACCCAGGCGTATCACTGCAGTCGGTATGAGCACGACAGTGACACGTAGAACTCACGTTAGTGAACTTTTACTTAGTTCGCCCAATCAATAATGATTGGGCGCTTGAGTTCGCGGCGTTTCAAGCTGTGAACTGTTATATCTTTTGTGAAAGTTTACGCTCGCTTTTGCGTAACTACCCTGTTGTGAATTCCAAAAGGTTATGGGCCAACTTACCTTGTAAGTGGCGTACTAAAGTATTTTATCACGCTAATTTCCGCTGTGCGTATGCAATTCACTATGGTGAGACCTGGTACAAGTAAAGGCCCGGGAGACGTGCCGCCTCCTGGTGAGGCTCCTCATGAGGAGAAGCCTGGCGAGCACACTGCGTCGGAAATTATGCTAGCTACTCAACAGCAGCAAATTTTGGCACTTACGGAAATGGTTAAGAGTCTGGCTGCGCAACAACAATCTAACCAACGCTCCGCTGTCCCTGAAGACCTGCCTGGAACGCGTCAAAGTTGGGGTCGCGACCACTACCGACACTTTCTAAACTGACGAAAGGACTTTCCGTCGACTCGTAATTCTCTGGTAAAGGTGCTGAACACGAAGGCGTTTGGCATGAGTGGCTAGCGAAAATTCGTCCTTCTGTACGCCACCCTGCTCTGGCACTGCTACTTTCAGAAACAACTCCTGTGAGTTTGATGAAAGAAGACCCGCTCTATCTCGAGGCGGCAAATCAACTGTTTTACGACTTTCTATGTCGTGTTACTACCAAGACTGCGAACTGTGTTGATTCGCGGCTTTGATCCAACCTCTGCCGGTTACGCAGCCTGGCACGCTCTTGTTAAATTACGACGCAACACCAGTGTGGTATATTTCATCACGCAGGATAAGCTCTTTTCGCAAGCCGGGCAACTTGCAACTCTGGTTCCTCCCCTTCAATCGTTTCTGGACGGGAAGGAGACTCTTCGGCGTATACGGGAGTACTCTGCGGTTGCCAACGTTATGCCTTCTGGTAAACCTCTCTGCCTAGAGACGGTTGAGACTATATACACTGCTATGTCTCTTGTAACATTGCACCCTGAATACATGCTGCTCAAGACCAAATTTATGACTGACGCACTCCCTACGGCTGAAGTGCTGGCGGACCATGTCCGTTCTCACTACGATACTATTATTGCGCCGCGCGATGCTGCTGCGCACATTGATAATGCTGCGGGTTTTGGACGGTACCCGGGTGCTGTGGCTGGACAATCTGACTTACACTCTGGCCTGGAGGACAGCAGTGAGGCTTTATTTGCTCTCCGTGAGGCTGGGCAATCTGACCTACACCCTGGCCTGGAGGACACCGGTGAGACTTTATTTGCTCTCCGTGAGGCTGGGCAATCTGACTTACACCCTGGCGTGGAGGACACCGTGGACCCTCCATTCTCTGGACTCACCCTCTCCAACAACTATTCCGTGTTGGACGGAGTGTTGGACTCTGCGGACACTGTGCCAACTGGTAATGGTGCTCGCTGTGCTGAGGTGGCCGGAGGGGTGGTGAATCCTGGCCCTGCTACGCCCCGCTCCACTATGGGCAAGAGCGCTGTTCTGGATTGTGGTGCCACCAAGCACATCTTCGACTCTATGGAGGTGTTCAACGAGGATGATGATCCCGAGGCTTGTGAGACTTTCACGGTGGTGCAGAGTCAGCTTGGACTGACTATCAGGACACCTTGGACTACGAGTTTGTACTCGGGACCGCTACGGTGCCGGAGGGGGTGGATATCCTGACAACATACCACAGCAATGCTGCTGTGTGTTAATGGAGAGCTGAAGGGGCACCATCCCCATATCACTGGAGCTGGAAGGGGGCACCATCCCCATATCACTGGAGCTGGAAGGGCACCGTCCCTAGAACTGGGTGTAGCTGACTGAAGGGGCACCATTCCCAAAAACTGGCAATGAGATAGCTAGACAGTCACCCTTTAGAAGGGGTGTTGGAATCTGCAGTGCCTGCTGATCAGTTTGGTGTAACGTATGACTGTCTAGGCCTTGTGTGCCAGTCAGGTTGCTCAAACCCTGAAGAAACCCTAAGAAACCCTTAGATCTAGATCTGTAGATCTGTTGAACTAATCGTAGCCGTTAGATCATTGATGGCCATCGGCAAGTGCGTAAAAGTTCACCGGCCCACATTCTGAAAGTGGGCCGCTACTCAGGCGTGTCACTGCAGTCGGTATGGACACGACAGTGACACGTAGAACTCAAGTTCGTGAACTTTCACTTAGTTCGCCCAATCAGTAATGATTGGGCGCTAGAGTTCGCGGTGTTTCAAGCTGTGAACTGTTATATCTTTTGTGAATGAAAGTTTACACTCGCTTGTGCGTAACTACCCTGTTGTGAATTCCAAAAATGCCCCCCTGTGGCTCACGGTCGATGGATGGGACCCGTTGGTCCATGGTTATGCCTATATACACAAACGACCTCCTCGTTTGAGATTATGTTCACTGCACTCGAGACCTGTGAAAATCCCCATCATAACAGACTCCACCGTGTCCGTTTGGATCACTTGTGAAACTAGTGCCTTTCGCGGTCGTCCCATTCATCAGAGAACTGGGGCGAAGGTCAAATTTCAACGTTGCAAGCTGAGCGCTACTTACAACGCGTGTTGCAGGCTGTGAAACCTGAAGGGCCACAAAGTTCCCGAAATATGATCTCACCTCCGCGTTTCGGGAAGAAGACCATGTTTCTTCCGCGGAACGTCGTTGATGCTCAGCGTACTTCAACTCCTCGGATTTTCTGACAAGAGTGTCTCGCGCGATGGCTGCGTCTGCCTGTATCCTGTCACAATGCATAGTTGCAAGCCATAAACCGGAAGACCATGCATCAACAAATGCTAAAGCAGCTCACCTTAGACTTTGAATACACGCAGCTCCGTGCTCAGAATACAAACAGCATCGTATTGCAAAAACAAGCAGCGTCGTACTCAGAATACAAGTAGCTTCGTCCTAAGAATACACTCAGCTCCGTGCCCAAGATACAAATAGCTCCGTACTTAGAATACAAGCAGCGTCGTATTGCGAATACACGCAGCTTCACCCTAAGAATACACTCAGCTCCGTGCCCAAGATACAAATAGCTCCGTACTTAGAATACAAGCAGCGTGGTATTGCGAATACACGCAGCTTCACCCTAAGTATACACCAAGCTCCGTGCCCAAGATACAAATAGCTCCGTACTTAGAATACAAGCAGCTTAGTATTGCGAATACACGCAGCTTCACCCTAAGAATACACTCAGCTCCGTGCCCAAGATACAAATAGC
>LGRX02026982.1:0-46002 GCA_001247695.2 Cymbomonas tetramitiformis
CATACATCTTTCATGGAGATACGGGCATGCCGTGCCAACCGGTTCGCACCTTCGTGTTGGCCTCTCCGGGGGGAGGGGGTCGCGGTTGGACGTGATACCAACGGCGGCCCCGTCATCTTCTTGCGTCTCACCCGCCAACTCGACGGGCGTGGGAGGCATGTTGCGGTGTGCTACGGGGCCTTTCATCCGCCTGCGCAAGCATGTCACACGCATCCGCCGGGAATAAGCTTGACCGGAATGAGCCCGGAAGATACGCGGAAGACGCTCGGGACGTCTTCGGAACAACTTCCGACGGAGCGTGCAGGCATACATCTTTCATGGAGATACGGGCATGCCGTGCCAACCGGTTCGCACCCTCGTGTTGGCCTCTCCGGGGGGAGGGGGTCACGGTTGGACGTGATACCAACGGCGGCCCCGTCATCTTCTTGCGTCTCACCCGCCAACTCGACGGGCGTGGGAGGCATGTTGCGGTGTGCTACGGGGCCTTTCATCCGCCTGCGCAAGCATGTCACACGCATCCGCCGGGAATAAGCTTGACCGGAATGAGCCCGGAAGATGCGCGGAAGACGCTCGGGACGTCTTCGGAACAACTTCCGACGGAGCGTGCAGGCATACATCTTTCATGGAGATACGGGCATGCCGTGCCAACCGGTTCGCACCTTCGTGTTGGCCTCTCCGGGGGGAGGGGGTCACGGTTGGACGTGATACCAACGGCGGCCCCGTCATCTTCTTACGTCTCACCCGCCAACTCGACGGGCGTGGGAGGCATGTTGCGGTGTGCTACGGGGCCTTTCATCCGCCTGCGCAAGCATGTCACACGCATCCGCCGGGAATAAGCTTGACCGGAATGAGCCCGGAAGATGCGCGGGAAGATGCGCGGAAGACGCCCGGGACGTCTTCGGGACGACTTCCGACGGAGCGTGCAGGCATACATCTTTCATGGAGATACGGGCATGCCGTGCCAACCGGTTCGCACCTTCGTGTTGGCCTCTCCGGGGGGAGGGGGTCACGGTTGGACGTGATACCAACGGCGGCCCCGTCATCTTCTTGCGTCTCACCCGCCAACTCGACGGGCGGGGGAGGCATGTTGCGGTGTGCTACGGGGCCTTTCATCCGCCTGCGCAAGCATGTCACACGCATCCGCCGGGAATAAGCTTGACCGGAATGAGCCCGGAAGATGCGCGGAAAACGCTCGGGACGTCTTCGGAACAACTTCCGACGGAGCGTGCAGGCATACATCTTTCATGGAGATACGGGCATGCCGTGCCAACCGGTTCGCACCTTCGTGTTGGCCTCTCCGGGGGAGGGTCCTGGGGCTCATGGACTTCGGTATAGGTCATGTCCACAACTTCATCCATTGGGGCCGGAGGTGAA
Organism: Cymbomonas tetramitiformis; assembly: GCA_001247695.2. Classification (NCBI taxonomy): domain Eukaryota; kingdom Viridiplantae; phylum Chlorophyta; class Pyramimonadophyceae; order Pyramimonadales; family Pyramimonadaceae; genus Cymbomonas; species Cymbomonas tetramitiformis. Next base: position 1,375 of record LGRX02026982.1, read on the forward strand.
GGTGTAAGCCTTTGCGGATTCATCCGCCTATCCCCATCACTCACAAGCTCCGGAGGACGATGATATGGTTCGCCCGATGCGATTGCATCCCGTATCTTCAACACCATTCCTTGGAGGTTGACGCCAATGGGAGGCTCAATCAGCCACTTATGTTGTCGAAAGTGCACCGTGCCCGGATCATCGGCCAAGTCCAATGGATCGGAGAAAATGTCCTCCCACGTATGCTCCTTAAAGCCCGGTTCATGCAAGTCTGAAATTGCTTGCACATAGCCAAAAAACTCTTGAACCGAGAAAAGCACATTAGTGGGCTCGGCTAAGCCGAAAGGTGGCCGGTTGCTTTGACGCGGCACGCAAATACGAACCGCGTCCTCATGATTTTCAGCCCTGCGAAAACATTGTGATGGTGAATTCATAGAAGACACGTGGAAGACGTCCGGAAGTTGCGCAGAAGATGCTCCACACATCTTCGGTTGTATGCATTTCAAACTGCATAAATGTGCATGATAGATGCATGTGGGTTATGGAGACAAGCAAGCACCTTGTTGTAGGGGAATGCTCATGAATGTAGACGGATTCCCCGAGCCATGCCGTCATCTCATGATCCAGCTCGCGGGATGGCGACACCGTAGACAACCAATCGTGCACCGCTGCCATCTTCCCCTTCAAGACCTCCGGCTTGGATTGACGGAAGACCTCCGCCGCGGATTCGGGGGGGGGGTTAGTGAGCATCGCTCGTTTGAAGGACGACATTTTGGTCTTTGGGGGCGCTTCCCCCTTTTGGAGATGCGCGGCACGTTTACTTGCCATTCTATTCTATCTCCTATACAAAGGACACTTGGCCAAGGTAGTGCGGAGGGCATCCTGAAGACAAACACTCAGAAGACGTTCAGAAGTCACTCAGAAGACACGCGGAAGACATCTCCCGACATCTTCCGGACGTCTTCTTGACTGTGCTTGCGGAAGATACCCCAGATACCTTCTGTACATCTTCCAGACACCTTCGGGAAATATATGTCTTCCTGAACCCAGAAGAGGTGCGGAAGACACGCGGAAGACACGCGGAAGACACACAGAAGACACGCGGAAGACATTTTTTTGACATCTTCCGGACGTCTTCTTGACTGTGCTTGCGGAAGATACCCCAGATATCTTCTGTACATCTTCCGGTTGTCTTAGAGATGTCTTTGAGGAAGACATGTCTTCTGGAAATCTGCAACTTGTAGAAGTTCCCGTCAACGTCTTAACACCCCTCTTCGGGGCGTCTTCCTCATTTTTTTGATGATCTTCTACGCGTCTTCTAATGTCTACCTAAGCCTTCCTTAAGACGTTGACGGGAACTTCTACAAGTTGCAGATTTCCAGAAGACATGTCTTCCTCAAAGACATCTCTGGAGGGTAACAAGATGCACAGAAGATATCTGGGGTATCTTCCGAATGTTTTTTGGGTGTTTTTGTATTTTTTGAAAAAAAACTATAAAAAATCGCGAAAAAACAAAAAAACATATAAGGTGCGCAATATTGGGCAAAACCGTACTGTGAAGGTAGAATTGCAAAAAAAACAAGTGGTTTGTTCGGGAGAGGGTCAAACGTACCAAGTTACTAAGTTAAAACGGCCGCCTAATTTGGTAGAAGAAACTGCTCTTGTTTTAGAGCACCATCGCTCCTAGCAACGGTCGAAGAGTCGATCACGCGCGCAGCGGACAGTGCAATCTGCGGTCCAGATAAACCCCCCCGTCTTAATCGGACGGGACGAAAGATACCTGATGAGGAAGGGGTGTCAAAAAACTTACAAGCACGAAATTCGACGGGGTCAGTGTCACCGTGATCGCGAAAAACGATTTCCCACCTGTGGATCAAAGGCAGGAAAAATCTGGGCCCCATAGAAACTCCAGACTGCAAATCGAAAAAGGGTATGGCGTCTGAAGGGCCTTAATTAATTAAAGACGCCAGCGTCATTAGCTCCTATTGGCGCCCGATCACTACACGTCGTTCGGCTCATGTCGCATCAGCCCCACGGCGAGTTTGAACCGCCGCCTCACGGCCCGAAGACCGGGCAACAGGTCATCCCCACCACTCGGCTACGACAGCTCCAGACTGCTATCTTGGATTTTTCGAACGGTACTGTACGAACTCGGTACGAAACTGTTGAGAGTCCTCGATGGTCCCGTCAAAAACCATCTAGAGTTCACTCGACCGATCCGACGCGATAGGTAAAGGGGCTCGCTGATCGACGGCACTGTTTGAACGTTGGTGTCGTTTCGATACCGGTACGATCACCGGGGTACGGAACGGGATGCGTCAGAGACACGCGAAAGACCTTCTGCCCGTCTTCCAGGCATCTTTGCGGCGCTAAAAAGTACCCGTTTACGTACTTCCAGCACAGTTTGACTTTTTAAAGAACTCAGAAAACAAAATGTCTAATTCCTTGAAACGAAAGAATGCCAGCGGGGTGAAGGAGGGTGACCTCCGGGAGAAGTTTGAGTCGTTCGTCGCGGCGGTGGGAGGCAACGCCAGCGAGGAAAACTTCATCAAGTGGCTCGTAGCAAGGGATGGGGAGGAGGGGAGCGGAGGCGGTGGGGGAAACCAGCGGGGGGAGTCCAAGAAGAAGTTGTCCAAGACGGGCGGGCTCCACTTCCAAGCGGACTTCACCCGCATCATGGTGGAGCGGATTTGCGACGGGCGGCTGGACCCGCTTCTTAACGTAACGGACCAAGCGTTTGCGGCTACGGCCTTCAGGGAGGAAGTCCTGGCCTGCAGCGACGACTACGATGTTCGTGATGTGAGCAGGCGCCTCAGGAACATGATTTGCGATTTTAGAATTTTTTGGAGGTATGGGGTGTATACCTGTGTGTCGGGGAGGGGCACCGAAAAGGGAAAGTGGGTTTGGCACGCCTCCCGGACCGCCCACCCATACTACCGCAAGCACACGGACGCCATTCAGGCGTTGGTCATTGAGACCGACGCCCGAACCAAGTACCCAACGCACGAGCAAAAAAAGGCAGCGTTGCTCAGCATCGACGGGTTGGTGCTGCACGAGCTGCCCGCCAAGGCCTTGGACGGTGAGCGAGGCGAAGGATGAGATGGGTACGTTAATTTGCTTAATTAATTTCTGTTTCACCTGTTTTGTTGTCTCACCAAGAAGACGTCACCAGGACACCTCAGAGACGTTTTGAGAGTATTCTGCACGTCTTCCTTAGTTAATAGGGCTTAGCTAATAGGCAAGTATGACTGACTGTCTTCTGACTGTCTTCTGATGAGTGTCTTCTGAGTGTCTTCTGGTATAACATACTAACATATGCCTGTTTCAGTGGCGGCATGCTTGCAGGTCGAGTTGGAGTCAAAGACGCAGATCGAGGAGCTGGAAAAAAAGGCGGGCAGCTCTAAGGTTAGGAAGGTGGCGGAGGCGGTGGCGGAGGACAACAAGGCGAAGGGGAAGGCGGCATCGGTGGACCCGAAGGGGAAGGCGGTGGCGGAGGACCCGAAGGGGAAGAAGAAGGCGGTGGCGGAGGATGCTGAAGAGGGGTTTGAGGTGGGTAGCCACGTGGTATTGTACTGCGTGGTCGAGTCTCTGGTGAACGATCCGGAGATACTCCCCACGGGGTTCTACCACGAGAAGGGGAAGTCCGCGACATGGACCGCGGACATGCCCCTTCTCACGGGGGTGATAACGCACCCAGCCCATTCAAAGGATGTGGCCGCCCATGGCTTGAAGTCGGGTACAGCGAAAAAGAAGTCGGTCACCGCCCTTCACTTGAATGGCGAGTATGTTGGCATCAAGGTATGGTTCTGCAAGCACAACCCTTTGAATACACGATATCCAGAAGATATCACATATGTCTTCTGGGTATCTTCCGCACGTCTTCTGGATATGTATTTAGTTTCTTTAATTACGTAAGTGACATTTGCAGCTGATCGTAAACTTTTGTGTGACTGCACCCAGGTGCTCTCTTTGGCCGTCGACAAGGACGACGTTGGCTTCGATAACGGCCCGTTGCTCTTCTCCGCCTGGCAAAATGGCATGCAAATGGCCTTTGTCGGGTTGGAGAAGTTGTACGGCAAGGGCCTCAAGGCGAACGACAAGATGGCCGGGCCGGGTGGCCTCGGGTCCCAACTTCTCGCTGCGATGGAGGAGAAGACGTACCCCTTCGGGGACAAGTCAAAGTGGGGCCTGGTGGTTCCCATCAGCCACCTCCGTCCCATCTTCAAGGAGAACTTGCATCGGGCATACGAAACCACCAGCTCCGTAGCGGGGTCTCCGATGAAGGAATTCCTTTCTAGTGCTAGTTCTGACACGGTTCTGATGATTGAAACTGTAAATATGTAAATACATAGCTTTGTAAAAAAACCCGAGTGCTGCAACGTTCTTTGTTCCATTTGTATCATCCTGCCAGCGAACTGCATGCGTGTAACCTGAACGCATACGTATAGCGACTTTTGGTAGAGTTGCAGAAGACATCCGGAAGACATCTTCTGGACGTCTTCTGTACATCTTCCGGATTCCAGAAGACGTCCAGAAGACGTCTTCGGCGCGTCTTCTAATGTCTACCATCTTTTGAGTTTCAGAAGACGTCCAGAAGATCTTCCGGGAAGACGTCCCGAAGATATCTTCTGAACGTCTTCTGCATGACTTCTGTGGCTACTACCCAAATTCATGGTCCTACCACAAGGACCAATGGGTAATTGCGGTTTCGATCACTAAATCGACTATTTGAGGCACAGGCAACATTTGCACATGATATTTATGAGTTAAGTGAATTTTATTTCTTATAGCGGCGGCCCACATGAGACTTAAGGTGTGTCGTTGAACGACACGCTTTAGGGGTGTAATTTCACCAAAAGCTTGAAGAAAATGGTGGTCCTACCACAAGGACCACCGTTATTTTGAGTATTAGGAGTCACATGGGGGACTCACGGTGATGCTCATGGTTATACATCTTGAGTTTATGACCAAATAAGATAAGTGAATCGGTTACTTCGCACCCTCATCATCATTTCCGCTCTATTTCAGCATGGCGCATGTTCAACACAATGCAAATTCCGAATTTAGTGAATTTCGGACTTTAGAAATTGGCATTCATCCATTCTAAAATGTACACGCCAGTCGAAAAATAAGATATTTGGATGATGTTAGACTTTCAGAAATTCGCAATACACATATACTTGAAGATTTAATGTGCCGCACACACCAACCTTGCGATATATGCCCTCTAGCAAGCAATTATGATGGCTGGCTGGTCAGCTCGCGTGACCACTGTTTTAGGGGGGAAACCAACGAGCCAATATATTAGAGGGGAAGCCAACGAGCCAACGAGCCAATATATGCATTCCAACCGGGCCTACCGCCCAAATATGATTGGGACATATGTATAGGTTCAATTTGATGGTATCCGCGCAGGTGTAGTGTTGATATATGATTGGTAAAAAATAATTGAAGATGAGTCACTAATTTGCCACATTTTGAATGTTCCAAAAAATCCGTTTTGAAAAATTTGAGTGTAGAGGTTTGAAATGCGTTCGTCATGGATATATGGGATGGATATAGGCCAAACCAGCGTTCAAATAAATTAATATAGGACCTATATATACCACCTTTCATTGGTTAGACACCACAAATCACGGGAGATGGCCAATTAAATTATCGGAACAATGGTCCTCGTGGTAGGACCAAATCGTCGATTTGGTCCTACCACAAGGACTGCGGGGCAGTAGCCATCTGTACATCTTCTGAATTCCGGAAGATGTCTTCTAGACGTCTTCTGGGTTCCAGAAGATATCCAGAAGACATCTAGAAGACGTCTTCTACGCGTCTTCTAATGTCTACCATCTTCTGAGTTTCCTGAAGACGTCCAGAAGATCTTCCGGGAAGATGTACAGAAGACGCCTAAAAGATATCAAGAAGACGTCTTCCGGGATTCAGAAGACATGCAGAAGACGTCCAGAAGATAACTTCTGGATGTCTTCCCGGAAGATCTTCTGCCGTCTTCTGGAAACCAGAAGATGGTAGACATTAGAAGACGCGCCGAAGACGTCTTCTGGACGTCTTCTGGATGTCTTCTGGACCCAGAAGACGTCTCAGAAGACGTTCAGAAGACGTTCAGAAGACGTTCACGTTTAATGTGTCTGAGTAAACTGCCTGTCATTGATGCCGGTGACATTACTTTTCCTCATTTACACGTGAAGAAATATGCACTCACTACCATCCTCGTCATCGATGACAAGGATATTTTCTAACTGTGAATCGACCTTCAAAAAACACATGGCCTCGCTGTTTTGTCATCGATGACAAGTCGTTTGTGAAAAGTACATACAAGATTAAAATATGGTTTTCCCTTGCTTTGTTTTGCAGCGATATTTTGGAGGAGAAGGTTTCGTCCTTGGAAGCACTTGGGTTCCGAGTTTGGTTAAGCCTACCTCAGACTACGGCTACACTGAGTTTACTCTGCGTAACGCCATTGACCGCGACGGAAACATGTGGGCCAGTCAAGAAGGGGACGTGCCTACGGAGCTGATGAAGTTCATGGCCGAGAACCCTCTCGAAACTCTGGAGGAGGGATTCTTTGTCAGCAAGCTGTACGTTGACGTGCCTGGAACAGGGACGGCCAAGGTCCCCCCTACTCGCGTGTACTTTCAGGGACACCTGGAGAACTTCGGCACACGGGCAAACAAGGAGCTGGCTTGGGTGCTACAGAGCGAGATTCTCACGGGCACCGGCATCCCGGCCGTTACTGTGGCCAACTGTGACTGCATGGACAACACCAAGAAGTTGTTGACTGAGTACTTCAACGGTGTGGGCATTGCGGCTGTTATTTCCGATGTTCCCTGGGGTAAAGAGGCCGATGCTGGGTACAACACGACGATCGACTGGAAGGCTTTCATCCCGAACGTGTGCACGGCCATCTCAGACCACTCATCCTCTCTGTCTGCAGAGGTGAAGACGATTGATCTGGCTGCGGTGCCCAAGACGAAGAACATGAATGGCGAAACTATTTTATGCTTCATCGGGTCCTTGGAAGTTCTGTTGGACATTCACCGTGAGGGAGAGCCGTTTCAGTTCAGTGGGTACAGCAATCTACCTGGTAAGTTGTATTCACATTGTTTTGAGAAGATGTGCCTTCGGTAAGGAAAACAAGAGTTGACTTTTGTTGTTGAACAGGTTTCATCACGCAGACGCGCATGATGAAGAAGAAGTACCGCATGAACAGCCCAATCTCTTCCGGGCACTACTACACCTGTCTGTCAAAGAGGCCATCGCAGGTGGTGATGGATTGGCGGGAACAATACTTGGTCCAAAGTCCCTTCGTGAAAGAGCTGGGTGTAGATGTGCTGACAACCACGTACACTGGCAATGTGCTTGGCCCAATCACGCACCAGGAACGAGAGCACATGTTGGGGCTTGTGCAAGACAAGCTTCTTGAAAAGATGGAGGAGGTTGATCCGGGAGTAACCACGGAAGATCCTGAATACAAACGCAAGGCCTCGATGTTAACCGAGTACCTGAAGCAAGAGTTTGACCGTGTGGATGCTCCCTTTGCACCGCTGTACACTCAGGACACCTTCAAGCACAGGTGCCAGGAAACCGGTTGCACCACCTTTGGGGACCAGAAGGTTTGCTCTAAGAACGGGAAAACTCTCGTGAAGGGTCAGAAAAACCCGGCGATGATGACATTTTTGACCAGACGTTACACGAAACAGATGGGGCAGTTGGTGGCCGACCCCTTCATGGGATCTGGTAAGACCCGTGACTTGCTTAGTTTTATGCATTACTGTGGACCTTTTATTGATTTTAATTCCAAAACGAGGTTTATAAAAGTATTCCTAGAAAAAAGTAGCAGGTACAGATCTCAGTCGTGAATTAATTATTTCTTAATTATTTCTTTTAATTTTTTCGTATTTCAACGGCTCCGAGATATTTAATTCTTACTACTTTGTTTTTTTTTCTACCTGAGCCATCGTCTTCATTCCGATTGGCCCCATCTTCGGCATCGAGTTTGCGATCCACATTCTAGATTCTTGCGCTTGAAGAACGGTCGCCAATCCCAACCGCATGCGAATACATCACTCCAAAAGGCCCAAAACGTGATCTGGCAGTAAAATGTCACCGTTGTTGACGCAGATTTTGTTTCAGAATTCAAAATTTGGCTCCAAGGAGATGGGTTTTGGTTATCTTGGTGGCGTCCATGAATAGGACTCACTCAGATGGGTATGGATTCTTGTTCAGGGTAGGAAATTCAAACAGCCCTGTTCTGAATCTAAGGGAGGTTAGTTGTAGAGGTGGATACGACATTAAGACTGAAGGTAAGGTTAAGTGGCGCTACTTGAAGCCCACTGCCAAACCTTTTTGGGAAGGCCACTGTCGCACCATGCGGGTGTCGAAAATGCAGGTGGTAAAGGACAATGCATTCTGTGTTGGTAGGAAGCCATTAGAGAGTTGGTTACCCTTCGACAGTGATGAGGTTGTGCATGCCTGGGACCGTGAAGAAAATGACCCGGCGTGGGCCAATTTCGGCAGAGGTGTTGGAGGAAACCCTAGAGGTCCTTAGTGCGCACATCCGCCGCGGCGAGCACTTGATAAATGAATAGGAAAGCATTGATAGTGAGGGCTTTTAACAATATTCTTGATCGTGTGAAACGTATAGTAGAAGGATAATGTATGTTTATGATAGCCTGTGGCAGCTGCACACCATTGCAAATACTACGCTAACTCTAAAGGGAAATGTGGTTGTGCATTGTGAACTGATAATTCACAGTACAGTGCAGGCCCGTTCATAAGCAACAGTCATGTTCGACCCAGCGGCTGCAAAATAAGCAATTTGCTTATGTATACACCCCTGCTAAATATGAAGGGCACTATGAATGCAGCGCTGATTGCTTAATGCACTATTGCTTAAAAACGGGCACGCACTGTAATTTGTAAAAGCAGTTGATGCATAATTCTCACCACACGCTAGTGTCTGTTGCAACCATACAAATCAGCTCAGTTGTGTTCCAAAAAATTAATTAGTTGTTACTTTTAACTTTTATCTTATCTGGAGTGCATGAGAATTAATTCAGTTTTAATTGTATTTTAGGAGTGGAAACATTAATTATTTAAATAAATAAATTGAACGTGTTAAAAAATGCGCCCGGAATTAATTAATTATAAAATGAATAAAAGGTCCACAGTATGCAGCACTTACCTTGTAAGACAAATGTTAACTAAACTGAATATTTGGGGCAGGTTCAACTGGAGTTGGAGCACTCCGAGCCAAGCGTGCCTTTTTGGGGATTGAGAGTTGCACCACCAGCTTCTTCGGGGCTGTGTACCACCTTGCTCAGGCACTTGCTGAGATTACCAAGTCAGAGGAGGAATAGGCTAGTGAAATATGTTTGTTGGTGTGTATATTTGTCTATTTTGGCCCGTGAATGTAGCAGACTGTTAAAGTAAACAAGAATAATGGTAAGCCGGTGGCAGCGGTAAAGTGTTGTGAGTGTTCAAGCGTGGTCACAAAAAAATGTCCAGTGTGTCCCGCATGGTTTTCTGAAATAATCAAACCGGCAAAGAGTCTACTAGCTAGGAAACGTGAAGTTATTAGTCTGCATAAGTTTACAATAATAATGCAAAAGTGCACGGCTGTGGTAAAGTGTTGCGCGTGTCCGTCCGTGAAAGTGTTGCGTCCGTGAAAGTATTGGTACGTAAAAGTACACCTGAAAAATGTCAAACCGGTGGCAGCGGTAAAGTGTTGTGCGTGTTCAAGTGTGGTCACACAAAATTGTTAGAAATATTTCCCGCATGGTTTTCTAAAATAATCAAACCGGCAAAGAGTCTACTAGGAAACGTGAAGTTATTAGTCTGCATAAGTTTACAATAATGATGCAAAAGTGCACGGCTGTGGTAAAGTGTTGCGCGTGTCCGTCCGTGAAAGTGTTGCGCCCGTGAAAGTATTGGTACGTAAAAGTACACCTGAAAAATGTCAAACCGGTGGCAGCGGTAAAGTGTTGTGCGTGTTCAAGTGTGGTCACACCAAATTGATAGAAATATTTCCCGCATGGTTTTCTAAAATAATCAAACCGGCAAAGAGTCTACTAGGAAACGTGAAGTTATTAGTCTGCATAAGTTTACAATAAGAATGCAAAAGTGCACGGCTGTGGTAAAGTGTTGCGTGTGTCCGTCCGTGAAAGTGTTGCGTCCGTGAAAGTATTGGTACGTAAAAGTACACCTGAAAAATGTCAAACCGGTGGCAGCGGTAAAGTGTTGTGCGTGCTCAAGTGTGGTCACACCAAATTGATAGAAATGTGTCCCGCATGGTTTTCAATATTTATGAAAACAGTCGAAAGACTACCAGTAAACTTGAAGTTATTAATTAGAATAATGTTTTAGGAAAACAGTCGGCTGACGGTATAGTTTTATTGGTAGGGAAGAAATATGGAATCTCAAAATTTTCTAAAATTACAGCTCTAAAATTCACAATTTCAAATGAATCTTTGGGGAACGGGAACCAACATTTTGTTGATATTTTTGCCACAAATACCGTTTACTGAGGTTTCAAATTTTTGTGTATCCATAGTTTCACAGGGTAAAAATTAAAATTCCAACTTTTTAGAAACTTGAATTCTGGTTTTTCACCCTGTGATTTTTTCAATCCCCCAATTCCCCAATCCCCCAATCCCACAATCTATGAATGCTCGGAATACATCTATATGTTCATTTTAGTATTCTTCAGGGTGCGATTTGGATGCGCTAACTCGCAAGTAACCTTGAGCATTTTAGGGTGCGATTAGTTTCTAGTTGGATAATAAGTACACTAATTTAATCTAAACGTACACTAAATTGGGCTACTAAATCGACCCAATCCCCCCCAAAACGTCAAATGCACCCTAAAATAATTAGGGTACAAACAAAAATTAGTGTACAATTAGGGTACGGTAGGACTGTAGTGAGAGGGAGCACGACCCGTCATCACCACTCGACGAGAACCCTTTCTCCGACGCGGAATCAGTGCTGGAGGAGACCCTTGTGCCAAGCATCGCCCCGCAGGAAGCTCACCGAGCCCCTGTACCACAACCAGGAGACCCCGTGGTGGACAAGCAGGACTGGAAACTTAAGCAAACGGAGTTCCGGCGCCTGCAGAGCAAGTACTCCAAGCTCCTGGGGGGACACTTCCAAGTGGACGCGTGCTGTGACGGCATGGGAAGAAATCGGCAGGTAGAGACTTTCTGGACGGACTGCCTGAAGGAGCAATGGAGAGGAAGAATCGTCTGGTGCAATCCACCCTTCTCCGACCCATACGTCACCATCGACGCCATCCTCCGCCACTACGACGCGGAGGCACGCCAGGCACCTGGCAGCACCGCAGCCATGTTCCTCCTGCCCGACTTTCCCCAAGCATCGTGGAGACCACTCCTACGAGAATACGGGATGGACATCGTGGAGGTCATCCCCCGCGTTGACGAACAGGGAGATCCCACGCGACTGTTCTCGACACCAGGGGAGGGACGGGGCCACCGAGAGGGAATACTCGAACCGCCACTCCTCTGACCAGTCCTGGTGGTAGTAGCCAAGCCACGCAAGAGCCACAGTCGACCCCAGCGCAGCCGAAATCCCCCCTCACACCCAGATGTAGTGACGGAAGGAGCAGCCGCAGAGGCGCGCGACCGAACCGGAGTCGTGGAACCAGGAATCTTCCTCCAGGCACTCAGAGCGGAGTTGTACCGTCGGTGCGAGTACCTGCGAGCACTGAAGGAGGAGCTCCTAGGCACGCAGCACCATCGCACGGAGCACTTCCGGCTGGTAAACGACCTTATCTGGCGCATAGCGGAGGGACGCTACCAAGTCGTGCTGGCGCCGGACTCCCCTCTACGAGAAATAGTAACGAGGGAAGCGCACGAGGCCCCGTCAGCGGGACACACCGGGCGAGACAAAACCCTGGACAGGGTGCGGAGACGCTTTTGGTGGCCACGCATGGAGCTGGACGTCACCGAGTGGGTCAAGTCTTGCGTTTCGTGCCAGCAGACACGACCCCGACAAGGATACCCAACTGGACTCCTCCACCCCCACACAGTGCCTTCCCGCTTATGGCAGGTGGTCAGCATCGCGGACTTTGTCACGGGACTCCCTCACACAGATCGGGGCGTCAACGCGTTCGTGACATTCACTGACAAGCTCAGCAAGATGGTGCACGTGACGCCCATGACTTACGACGACAGCTCGGCCGAGACTGTAGTACGCCTATACATGGACACCGTGTGGCGGCTGCACGGAGCCCCAATGAAAATCGTGTGTGACAGGGACCCGCGATTTCGGGATGCCATGCACATGGAGTTCCAGCGCCTGATGGGGGTAAAGGTGGCAACGTCTACGCCATACCACCCCCAAAGCGACGGGCAGGCTGAGCGCACGAACCACACCGTGGAACGCATGCTGCGCAGCTACGCAGCAGACAATCAAGAGGACTGGGACCTCTGGATCGCCCCGGCGGAATACGCGATCAACGACTCCCGCTCAGCAGCAACTGGGTTCTCACCCTTCGAGCTTGTGTACCGGACACGCCCCAGCCACCCAGCTGGACTTTTTCTTGGAAGCAGCACTGGCATCAGCTGCACCTAAAGGGGGGGGAGAGGAGCAGTAGCCAAACGCGACACCGCTCACGAGACAGCCAGGCGCTTTGCGGAGCAGCTGCAAGCCGCCAGAGCGAGCCTGCGCCTGGCGCAGCAACGCATGATTGAGCAGTTCGACTCCCGACACCGCTCTCTTAGTCTAAACGTCGGGGATCGCGTGTGGATCGACGGTCGTCACCTGACTATCCCAGGAGATAGAGGGCTCAAACCGAAGCTGCGCAAGCTTCGGCACGGACCCTTGCCCATCGTGGAGTGCCTTTACAACGACCGCCAGATGGAGCTACCCCAACAGGACCGCGGAGCCCCCGCAGCTTATCGATTGGAGCTCCCGGCCAAGTGGAACATGCACGACGTTTTCACTGCCGACCGACTGACGCCCGTCGTGTCTGGAGCCGGACAGTTCGCGGGCCGACAAGCCGAAGCGCCACCACCACCAGTCATGGCGGAAGGCCAGCGCGAGGTCGAAGTGGAGCGAATATTCCGCACCCGCACGCGCAAGCTAGGTGGGAAAGGCGGCCACGTGGTGCAGGAATGGCTCACCAAATGGAATTCAGTCATGGCGGAAGCCCACGCACATTTGGACGAATGCACCGATAAGCGTGCCCTTGCTGCAGTGCACAGGAACCACGCCTTGTCCCGCCAAAGCTACGCTAAAGAAGCATGAGAATACTTCTCAAAGCGGGAATAGTGCTTCCAACGTGCCCGGGGTGCGGTCTGCCCAAGCAGTGTACGCAGTACCTCGTGCGCTGTCACACCACTTGTTATGTGAGTTGCACTTGGACGAGAACATCGAGGACGTAAACGCGGTGCTGGGGCATATATCGAAGACTACATCGCGGGAGTACACGGAAGACTTCAACGAGAACACCCACGTTGAAGACCTGCCCTAGATATCAGTAGTGGAAGGTTGAGCGAAATCAATGGTGAGCGTTGGCAGCGTGACCTTGAGGAAACTCGCCTGAAACCTCTGATGAGCAGATGGACCATATTAGATAGACAAAAACTGTCGAATGATCACCCTGTGAATGTTCGCGAGGACGGTTCACACCTAAGCGAGGGGGTTGTACTAGGGGACATAGTATGACGTGATGACATGTGACAGTATGATGTGTGACAGCACATCTGACAGTGTGACAGCAGTATGATCAGTCTACAATATATGACAGAGGAACTGTATGACAGTCATCGGAATGACAGGTCAGGAGTCATATGCATAACTGATGTTAAATGATGAATCAGGTGAAAGACCAGAAGTGATCAGATAATTATGAAAGAACTGACCTGAGAGATTAGATAATTATAGAATATCTGACTTGATCTCATCGGGGATGTGCCACTGATGTGCCACTGACATGCAGCTACCAGATGACAGATGACACATGAAAACATAATCAGTTATGGAAGTGCCGGAATAGTTATTTCTGGTGAGCGATCGCTAATATGGCCGGCTTTTTATTTAGTAATCCTGCACCACACTGCAGGACTGCAAACAAGTAATAAGTTGATACAATAAGCTACTATCTTTATAGTGTGCCCACAACAGCAGCGACCTCAACACCCGAAGCCTCAACCTCTATGTGGGCATCATCCTCATCGTCGGATTCCCGAGCGAGCATCGATAGATTCTGATCATTCGACGATGTCATCAATCAATTCTGATTTCCCATTGGACGGCATCAATCAATTATAGTTATACCCTAGCAAGGGTATTAATTAATTCTAATTTACATCCCTTGGGAGTATCAATCAATTCCAATAATGCAGAATTCACTATGAATCGATTCGAATATTCTGACTATCAATATATCAAACAAACGATAACATGATGACTTGGTGTTTGTTGACTTCAGCAGTCTAAGGTGCGGCGACTTCTCCTTGGCTTAGAATCCATATGCTACGATGCAGTGTCACGGGATGGTATGTTAGAAACAACAGGCTGATTGTCACCAGTTCTGATTTTTTATTAATACATATTTTATCAACAATTTCATGATGCCAGGAACATGCCCAATTCCCGTGATTCCCGTTTGAGTTGTAGGTACTGCATTCCCGATGGTAATTGTTGGGATTCCGGGGCGCGGGGCCTTCCTGACGGGAATGTCCATACTGGCGGGTCATGTGAATTGAAGGCAACAATAGACAACCACCCAACGACATATCCATGTAAAAGATGCTACCAAAACACCCAAGCATTCGCTACACCACATCAACTATTCAAGCACAACCGTTGTGGGCGCTCACCCCATCCGAGGCGCTTGCATCTAGCCACTCATAGCAAACGTTTGCAATGGTAGTGAAGCGCGCATGCGTAATCCCGGAACCTGCCCAAGTGTACCGATGCCACAATTGTGATCAATACTCGTCGCTGCTAATTCCTCCTCTAATATATATGACTTATGCTATTCAAAAGTAAACTACAAGGATTCATACTAGAATATAAAGCCCACACCACACGTGCAGAAGCTATCTTTGAAACTTTTGTGGTCATACGAGTTTAAAACTTTTCGCATCAATAGCATGACAGTTCTAATGTTCAGGTATCCCTTTGTGTGTATGTACTTATCCTTGGACCGACTCCTTTGGCAACCTGTAGCCACAGAAGACCGGTTGCACTATGTACCCACGCCGGGGATCAAAGGATTCTGCACACACTTCGGGACACTTATCCGGATTCTCCGGAGCTTACTGGTGAAGAATGGGACCCCCTAAGCCTCACTGAGCCACCCGAGCATCCGCACCGCCAGCACACTGCTGCCTTGTGCCTGAAGCCGGCGCATCCCTACCCCCTGAGTTGCGCGAGCCATATCTCCACCACCAAGCCTACCCCTCTGCTCCCTGATACTCATTGGACCACCTGAGCCCCTCTGCGACTGCCATGCCGGCCCACTGCTGCTGTGTCTCTGAAGCCGGCTCACCTCCGCCACACGAGCCACCTCTTCACCACCAAGCCCACATTCGGGACCACCCCGTTGCCCCCTACACGTCCCTGATCCTGGTCTCAAGAGAGCTTGCCCACCCACGCCACGGCCAGAATCCCCAAGGGTTGTCCCAAGGGGCTGAGAAAGATAAACTGGGCCGCTCTCTTCCGAACTTGCGCACCCGCACACTTGCCCTACAACTGTCGTGCTGCATTGTTCCTACTTGGGGTCCCATCCCCACAGTCGCATGTGTGTCCCAAGCCCTCCCGGTCGCCAATAGTTCACCATCCGGTCGTCGCCTTCCCGTTATGTGTGTGTGTGTGTGCTTATCCTTTATGTGTGTGTGTGTGTACACATGTGATGTATCGTTGTCCAACGCTAGAAGCAGCTTAAGGGTTTCTCATGAGCCTTGACGTCGTAGTCAAATTAACCCACTAGTAGTAGAAGCGCTCCCTTAAGCGCTCCCTTCTTCCAAGTCTCATCGGGCTTTGTCTTTCATCAGAACGTGTGCTTTCTGCAAGATTGAAATTGAGTGATTGAAGTGGAGGCCGATTGTGATTCCTGTTTACGCAACACTTATGAGTTAGGAGTCACACGAAGCGGAACAGATGAAGTCGCTTCACAGCTCGCGAGCAATAAAAAAAGTTTGTTTGCAACCATCCTATACCGAGCTTATCAGGCAATTCGGCAAATTGCTTCCCGACTGTCCGCGATGTTCCCGTCTTGACTACACGTGGTGCTCGGGAAGGAGATGATGGTGCGACGTCAACACAACGCACTAGACAATTTCGTGTTTGTCAAGAGAGTAACCCAAGTTCTACCCTATTGCAGTGGTTGCCTTGTTGTCGAACCAGATAAGCAAGGGACCTGACCTTACACGGTGGCGACTTCTTGAATCTTCAATAGACTCGTCTAGGTTGATCAATCCACGACAGTTCGGACAACTGCCACTTGGCGGTATCTCCGCCTTGTTCACTCTACTTTGAGATTGAAACCATCGAAGTAAGCAGGAGGCGTGGAAATAATTGCAGCACTGAAAACATCTTATAAATCGGCCCGCCCTCACCTGTGCGTGAACAACTGCGTTTAGTGATCAAACAATTATATAAGAACAGAACTTGCGTAAAACCTATCAAACAACAACGCCATAAGGCAAGATATCTCGAGCACTCCGCATATGTTGTTAGAACAACTTAGTCGTCTCAATGAAAAAACTCTGCGTTCAATGTCTACGCGTGGCATGCATAGTGATACACCTTGGCACAATCATCTAGACATATGCAGCAAACAATCTCTGGGTCCTTGGAACCTGCAAGCACACCGGAAGTAGCAAGTGAAATATAACGTCAGTAAGCGTGCAGTTATTCGACGACGATTAAAGGGAAATATGGCAATGTGCACATTACACCCACCAAGGGAGCCTCTTCCTTGCACTTAACGTTCAGCTGCATAGCCTCATCGTCTTTGTAAAGACGCCACGTTGAAACAGAGAGTGCAACTAAACGGGGAACACGAAAATACTTCTGTGCGTTTTGGCGCGAACGCGAGCATCAGTTTTGGCTGCGCACCATTTGTGTTTCGTTGGGTTACGAGTGGCGAACTGCGAACGTTCGATCGTGAACTGCGTGCTGAAAGAGAACTCGGGCACGTGTCTTCGTCAACTCTGGAGAGGGAAAAAATGATTTTTATGATCTGCAAGTAGGATTTTGCTTGCCAACCGTCTTGTACGACTTTTGTGAACTCACCCAAAGGGAACACTCACAGGGGATTCCCGATGAGTATTAGCCCGGATATTTAGAGGTGACACAGCAAAGTCTTGGCTGTTGGCGACATATTCCTCTCGTATCCTAGGGGATTCTCTATCAGATTTTGTCGAGAATAATGCAAGACGTCCTCGCAGAACAAATTTATCTTTCTCCTTCTCCCCTTCGGATTCTCCGTCCAGTTCCTGTAACACATTCCACGAGGTCGATAACAACGCGTAAGAATGCAAAACAAATGAAATTTGAAGAAGCAGTATGAAATAATACTGTCACAACGCGAAGCACCTCCTTAACGTGCAAAGCTGGGAGGCCGCTGAATTGAAAGGCTCTTCGAACTCTAGGGGCAGGAGAGCAGCTCCGCCTCCCAAACAGAGGTGGCACGTGGCTCATTTGCGTGAAATCTCAGTCTACAAGGCGAAACGTTTTTTAACAGCAAATTTGGGAAATTCTTACGATGAATGCCTAAACTCCAGACGCTTTTGAGAAAACTGAAAATTTGAACGGATCTGCGTTTTTTCAGTTTTTGCTAATGAGTTTTGTGTCACGACGACGACGATGAGCTCCCCCGCCCGTCCTGAGCTCCTGACCGTTCGCGACAGCTCTGAGTTCAACGATACGAATACTATACGAATCGGAAATTTTGGAATCGGAACGCCTACGTGGAGCCAGTCATGCCAGTTTATGACGTAATAATGATCGACAAGAGCAAACAGGAAATAGGAACAAGCGAAGGTAGGTTTATTGCTCCGTTGATCCGTAAGATAGCGAAAAGGTGAAGAGGGTTCATCTACAACCCGACGCGGGCCAAAATCACCTCAATGTGGTGATGCACTAAACTATGGAACTCGTGTGCAGACAATTCTAATGTGTTTCACGGCACGTGATTTTAGAACCTGATCTTCGGAATCACTGCCCAGGCAGACGAGTCCCTACTTCTCGTGGCATTCGGCTACCCACTATCGGGTCTCTGAGTGCACCCGCAAGGTTTGCATAATGGAAACGGTAGAACTACCTACACTAAGCCTGCAGCGCTCCACTTCAGCTGTACAAAGCCCTTCCGCCTCTTCCGCTGACGAGCCTTTATCCCCAGCCGACACTGTAGAACCCAGCCCAAAGCCCGAAAGTCCACCTAATTCTCCTCTGGCAATCAAGTTGGCACAGGGAAAAGCTGACCATGCGGCGAGTAAGAAAAACAAAGAAGAACCGCCAATAGCTTCCTTTCCGGTTGCTCTTGATGGGCCTCAAGCTGATGCAGGCGGGAGGTGTGCGTTTATCCCTTCAGCTTCTATTCCTGTTGTCAACGTCCACACAGCGAGCTACAGCGACATTGGCCGCCGTGGTTTTCTTGAGCCATCATTTTGTGGCGCACTGTCAGTGTATGGCACGTTCAACGGCGCTTTACTGAATATGTTTGCTGCTCTCTTTTTACTTTTTTTCTTTCTATCTGAGCCAAGCCTTTCTCGACAAAGGTCTTTGAGGTTGTTTCGAAGTTTTCGTTGTGCGCAAAGTTTTCTTCACGATTCTCACTAGTTATATCACTAGTTGTTTTGAAACTTGCGGATGGCAGGGTTACCCTACCTGGTATCGAAAGTCTGGTGTTCAAGAAGTTGTTTGGAACCGCAGCCTCCGACATGGTGGAAGAAGACATACCAGCAAAACTCGCGAAGTATGTTGTGCATCCTACTAGTGTTCTCAGGCGAAACTGGGACTCCGTGGCGTTCTGTCTGGTGGTGTATACCGTAATAGTCCTTCCTGTTCGCACGGCGTTCTTTTGGGAGGTATATCCCGACGTGTGCGCTAAGCAGCTTACTGAATAGTGCGTGAAGGCGGAAGGCTTTCCTCAATCAGTTTCACGACTTCTATTTTCCATTGCAAGCATGGGAGCTACGCCCTCTCTGTGCACGCTGCAAACGAAAACGCACTTGCACAAACTGGGAGCCTGTGAAGTGGATACTCCACGTGAACGCTGTGAATTGGAAGCGATAACTCCAGAGAGATGGGTTGCAGCAATAGAAACACAAGAGTGAGATAAAGATTTTGTATTTCCCGATTTTTGAGTTAGGTTGAATCTAGAGTGTGCTAAGTTTGACTAATACTGTTTCATACCTTAATCCTCGATGCAGAAAATGGGGGAGCAGTCAGAGGAAAGCCAACAGCTGCACTGGGATTTCTGGCTGGGGATGGACGTGACTATGGACTTGTTTTTTTGTTGCGACATATTGCTCAACTTTTTCACGGGTTACTACACCGAACCAGATGAGGTGTGCTTTCGCTGCGTATGCCTTTCAACTGAAATTTGAAGTCAGTGGGTGTGATCCTTTTTACTCGACCTAACATTGCCTTTCCCCGACGCGGTGGCCGATTGTAGCCCGCACCTCGACCACGGGGATTGCATATGGAAAATACGTGTTCTCCATAAAGAATTTTGTTGGAGGAATAATTGCTGCATTTGCCCTGTTCCTGAATGCTTCTCTCTCCACTGGGATGATGGTGGGCTGGCTTTTGTCGGCGGGGCTCATGCCATTCAGTGTGCGTGTTTATGGCATAACCATGGAATAGTGGGTCCCATCCATCGACCGTGAGCCACTGGGGGGCATGCTAGCAGGGTCCGCTTACTCCGTTAGCCAGGGACCAACAATTGTTGGGCGATGATCGGTCACATCGTATCATCTTTCCATGCTACTTTGCATCTGGGTTGGGAACTATGTATGAGTTGGTGGTATCTTGTCACAGCCCCGCCCTGCTCTTGAATTGCTTCTCACATCCACTGGGATGATGGTGGGCTGGCTTTTGTCGGCTGATCTCATGCCATTCGGTGTGTGTGTGTTTATGTGGGGTGATTGGGTGCGGCTGCTCTCGTGGTACCGTTTTGACGGGTACCGCCTGCGAGGAGAGGCAGGGTGGGGTGGCAGCCTCACTCTGTGTCCTCCCTTAATCTCTGCGGGAAGCGCCTCGGTTCCAGCTTCTGGTCTATGCTTTAATGCATCTTCGGTTGTTAGACCATTGGTTTGCTTTCACAGACCAACAGACACCATCGTACTGTGAGCCACCGGCGGGGCGCACCAACAGGATCTGCTTCCTCCACACAACCCTGGGATCAACATGCAGGGGTTGCGTGAAATTGCACAATCTCACAATATGTATGTGTGGCAATCATTAATACATACGTTCATCTATCCATACTTGATTGCATTTGGTTTGAGATGTGTGAGTCGGTGGTATCTTGTCACAGCTCCGCCCTATTCCTGGATGCTTCTCATCCACTGGGATGATGGTGGGATGGCTTTTGTCGGCGGGGCTCATGCTGTTCAGTGTGTTTATCTGTTGAATATTGCACACCTCGAGCCGCAGGTTCTTGTAATGGACCCGAAAGACATATGGTTTCATTACATTCGAGGATGGTTTGTGATTGACGTCTTCGCTTCGGTGCCTTTGGATCTTCTGCTGACTGGCAATCACAGGTAGCGAACTTTTTCTGACCACTGCGTGCGCTGCACAAACCCTACTTGCAGTACAGTCCTATGTGCATTGCCGCCCGGTGCTCATGCTGACCCTATCCACTTATACTCACTGTCTGCTACGCTTTGAGGGTGCCGAAGTACAACTCGAGAATGGCTATCATTATTATTATTATCCACATCCTTGATCTCAAAAGCCCTCATTACGCTAGTTCTTCCGGTCATAAGATTTTCTAAGGCTTCAAAGGCCTGATGTCTTGTGATCCCAATGCTGCTCAAGTTGAACCTCTTGTGATCCCAGTGCTACTCAAGTTGAAACTTAAGCTTCCCGTGTGAAGTTCGTTGTCAATATGCGTGCACGTCTGCACGATGAACACAGAAACGGGTACTAACACGAGGGCATCTGGCCTGCCAGTGTGCTGTGGCGGCTGCCTCGCATTCTTAAAGCTCTTCGCCTCTCTCGCCTGCTCCGGCTGTTGAGGTTTGCCCTCTCGCTCTGCCTTCCCGCTCTAAGCTACTCGAAGGCCTAGGCGCACGTAAAACTGCAGAGAGCGTGGGCTTGGGACGTGCTTCTTGGCCTGGAAAGCCGAACATCGGCGGCGGGCAGACCGTGGCCTTCCCGCTGTGCGAGTCTGTAACAGTGCTCCCATCTGTACAACATACTGGTGCTAAGTTAATCTTATGATAGCATATGTTATACGAGAAACCTCAGGATGGCGCTCAGAAAATATCTGAACTTTTGTCGAGAAACTCAGAGGCTGTAATACTAGGAGCAATTGCTCCTGAACACGAGGTCACGTTTCCCACGTAGCTAAAGCTTAGATGCTAGGAAGGCCGTCCCTGCGTGCTGTGTTAGAACGCGCGCACCACCTCCAGCTCCAAACTATGACCTGGGCTCAATGTTTTGCAACGTTTTCCTCACTGAAACACCCCTCTCCAGCTAACGTGCACAGGACCTTTTCGTGAGGAAGGGAATCACCCCACACAGTGCTGTTGTCGTGTGAGCAGATTCAGTCGCATTCTGCGTTATGGCCGTCGACTCCCTTTCTTCCAGAAGATGAAGCTGTCTACGTTCACCTTGCGCATCTGCAAGCTGTTTGTTTGCGAGCTTACCTTCAGCCACTGGTACAGATACCCAAACGGCACTGCTTCCCGACGGATTCATACTATA
The DNA here is from genome assembly GCA_001247695.2 of Cymbomonas tetramitiformis. Classification (NCBI taxonomy): domain Eukaryota; kingdom Viridiplantae; phylum Chlorophyta; class Pyramimonadophyceae; order Pyramimonadales; family Pyramimonadaceae; genus Cymbomonas; species Cymbomonas tetramitiformis. The sequence continues at coordinate 23,278 of LGRX02026982.1, forward strand.
GGTGCAGTCCTTTGGGGTCCGCTCTCGCGTGAACCCTCAAGCTGAAGCACCGGCCCGCGGAAGAAAGCGGAGGCCACACAAGCCTTCACTGAAACGCCTCAAAATCAAAATGATATTGTGTTCAGTTTGCCCAGCGGCCTTTACTCATACTCATACAGCGCGCATGTGTCACTCTGGCTTCAGTTAATATTAGTGGTGAAACTTGATTTGTGGGGGAGGACAACAGGAATGCCTGCATTCAGTGGCTTGTGGTTGCCATCGAGGAGTTCCCGAAGGATAGCTGGGTAGAAATTATGGGACTGCGAGGTTCTCCCAGATTCGAGCAGGTCGTTCCCCGTCCTTGCTCAGAGATGGGTTACGTGCTGGGACCTGGTGGGCACTTTAGGAAGAGATTAGGAGCAGAGAACAACTTATGGAGGACACTTGAGGTTCGAATTTCCTAACAGGAAGACTGATTTAGCACTCGCAAATTCATATTTTCTCCGTGCACAGGCGTTCGATAGAGCGAAAAGGCGTGGGCTCATCGGGTGGAGCAAGGGCGTGTATCCACCCGAGTGGCCTTAGGCGTCCTCTTCCCAAGTCCCGGGCTCCTCCGTTACGACCAAAACCTGCCTCTAAGCTTTTCCACCCAAACGAGCTGCTCTTTCCCTGTATCAACCTATCGTCTCAACCCTTTTTTATCGCGCTGTCGCTGCCGATCCCCGGCTACAGTGGGCTCGGCACAGCCCTAAGCCATCGCGGTTAGTGCCTAACCAGAGTGGTCTGCGGGAGACCAGCCTGTGCAGTGACGGCATATGAGCTCCACACGCATGCAAGCATTCTTTCTGTGCTGCACTGTTGAGCTTCATGTTCACAAAAACCCATCCCAGAAAGTGCACTCGCAAGCGAGTTGGGAACGAAGAGCGTGCTCATGCTCTGTGGTTGGCGACGTGGCGCATTGTAGCCCTGCTTTCAATTAGGCACAGACTACCGGTCTTGACCTGATTCCTGGACCGAAGAGGTGAGAGGGTTTGTGTGGAGAGCAGTATTCGTGGGCATTCTTCCGGGCGCTCTCTCACATGTTGTGTATCGGATATGGGCAAGAACCACCTCTGTCCTTGAGTGAGGCGTGGACCATCAACGTGAGCATGATGTGTGGCGCCTCGCTGTTCGCGGTCTTCGGTAAGTTGCAAGACTCCGAGGCTCCTCAGTGTTATGTGTCTTCTATCCTTCATTGTAACCCAAATATGTGGTGGACAAATATTTATGCACGTTGAGAAAGTTTTGCAGCATGCAAAAAGCCCTATCTAGTGCAGCTCATTCTCTACTCTTGGTATTGCATGCTAGCAACCTCGAATAACAGGGGAAACGCTGGAAATATCGCACGGATCGAAGCCCGCCTTAGCAGTCGTCTTCGTGGGGAACTGTTGGGCTCACACGTTTGGACGCGGGGCTCGTCTTGTGCAGTTGGCATCATCACGACTCTTCTCATCCAGATCGATACGTCTACTGCCCTTTATAATTCGAAGATCGAGATGGTCTGCCCCCTTCACGCTGAAGTGCCTCCTGGTCTAGTCCTTTCTGGAGACCCTTTCAGCCAGGAGCATCTGTGAAATTTAGGGTTTGGGGCCACAGGCCCTGTACATCAGGCTAACCATGTCTGACGCGCAATTTCCCGAGATGCTGGAGCCCGTTGCTGCTTGCATTTTGCTGATGTTACTTCTGGGAGGCCTGAGGAGGACTTGGATACAATGCGGAGCTTTGATACTCTCCAAACACTACGGCCAGGGTGTCTTTGTAGGTGTCCGGGAACCTGGGTGTAGAGTGTCAGTGGTAAGCAGTGTGATGAAGAAGCCGTCCTCGTTCAGAATGAAGTTTTGGGGTCGTTCCCAAGCGCCACAAGCCAGCACTCGGGAGAGACAGCAGATACTCGCGTGTCCCGCTGTACCTGTGTGCACCACTCTTGATTGTCTCTGGTTGCTGCCGTGGCGCTTGTATGCCTTGAGCTAAGCCTTGAACCCAGCGGGCGTAGTATGCTGGTGTGCTGAAGTACTCGAGGCTCCTAAGTTGTAGGGGATGCTGCTGTGTGCGCAGGTCAACCAGTACATGGCGCATCGTAGGCTGCCCCTCGAGCTCCGCGATCGGATCCGCGCCTCGTGTGTGCCCACCTGTCACCAGTCCTCTGAGCCGTGGCCCCTCGGGGAGCACCCATCGTTGTGGCACATTCTCATGGAGTCTGCAGCTCCCTGCCGCAGGGCTCACTATCCGCCTCTGCTTTGCGTGCTGCCTCACCCAAGACCTCTCCTGCGCTCACAGAGGCTTTGCAAAGAGCAGAGCCAGTAAGCCACGTGGCGGAGATCTCACTGTGCGTTCACTGCGGCACAGGTATGACGCGCGTTGGAAGTCTCAGCGAGTGTTCGAGGAGCACAGTATCCTGCACGAGCTGCCCATCTCGCTCAGGACGGAGGTGTGCATGTTCAACTGCCAAGGTGACTGCTCCTGCTCCTACCCGTGTGCCGCATTGGCTGCATGGGCAGTTCAGGGAAAAGTGGCAGACGTGACGCGTGTTCTGGCGGGGCGTTGCTTGCAGATCTGCTGGAGAGCGTCCCTTTCTTCAACGAGTGGTGCGATCCTCCAGCTTGCGCAGCTGCCCTACTACAGATCGCGCCACCTCGCTCACGACCTTCTTCATGGAGAGCAGTAGCTTCCGGAGTGGCCTGAATGGCAGGTCAGGGAGGGCTCATGGCATGTCAGGTGTTGGCGCATTTCGTCTCAAATGTGAAGAGACATCCGATCGGGGATCTCGCTGCGCTCGTCTCTATGACCGGCCTGGTATCAGGGCTCACCTCTTCGGCATTTTGAGCTGAGGATTGATCCCTAGGGCTTATGTGCACCGAATAGGGAAAATGTCCGGGAGCCAGCTGGCAGGCGCATGGCAGGATGCACCCCGATCATCGTCGGCCTGGTGATTGCGCACATTTCCGTCAGCGCCAGGGGGCCTCCTGCGCCTCTGGGATATGTGCGTCCTCTGCAGAGAGTGTGCCGGCGTGATGAGTCAAGTGCGCAGCGGATCCGAGGCATGCCGCCATAAGCGCCAAGTGGGCGCAAGCAGAGATGAGCTGCAAAAGGTGAAAGAGTGGAGGGATTGGGGGAGAGTGACTCAGCGAGGCGGGGCTCGTGTCCACGGTGGTGACCTTGCTGGAGCCGCTGGTGGTTCTTACGGGCGACGTGATGATCCGCACCGGCGAGACTGCGCGGGAGATGTACTTTATTCGGCTGGGGGAGGTTTCAATCTCGCTGGACGACCAGGTGCAACAGTGCGACAGCCCATAGCTTATGCGCCAGCTCACCGCGATTGTGTGCTCAATAGGGAACGCGGGTACCTGGCACAAACCACCAGTTGTTCGGAGGCGCGCAAAACGCGTCCTTGCTGTCTCCGGCCGTTGCCGCTGAGCACCCTGCATGGCGGCATGCGGGCCTTCAAGGCGCTCGCTCCACCGCGCACACATGCCTTGAGTGCGCCTTCAACACTGCTCCGAGGGGTCAGCCTTTTTGGGGGCTGCCATGGGGCTTATGTGCAGGTGATCACCTATTTATCACAAGGGAGCTACTTTGGCGAGATTGCGCTGCTTCTGACATCGCATCGCGTGGCGGATGTCGCGGCCACTAAGAACTGCGAGCTGTACTCCCTGAAGAGGGTAGGCCACGACGGATCATCCCCTGCCCGATGTGCCATAGCATGCCTCGAGATGGCCATGCCAGACTGGTACGTTGATCAAGGCACCTTCCGCACGCCAGCGGCGAGCTGAAAAGGGTGGGGTGGAGGAGCCAGGATGATTTTTCGCACGTGTTTAAGAACTTTCCCGAGGCTCACAAGGCCATCAACAAGATCGCTCAGCACCGGCACGAATCCCTCAAGGCGAGGAACCGCCTTCCCGCTCCTGCCCCTACCCTCCTCAGAGCTTGGCCATGTCGGAACTTCGGACATCAAAGTGCCAACGTTACCTTATGACTCCAAGGGCGGCATTCGTCAATGGCCGGGCGATGCCCGCGCACCTTGCTCGGCATGTTGGTGGCGCCAAACACCGGGAGTGGAACACGGCCATTTGATCTGGTGGTCACTTGTTCTGGTCGTGGCGCATGGCGGGTCGGATTATCACTCTCGGCCTTATGAATTGCTTCTGGCTGCCGTGAAGCAACTGCTGCACAGGCATTCTATCTAAAGAGCGGCGGTGGTGTGGTGTGGTGTGGTGTGGTGTGGTGTGGTGCGCCTCTTGCAGTGGCATGTTAAATCGCACCCAAAATCTGGGATGGGGCAAGCCATCAAAAAGAGGACATCGGTATGATGCGCGTCAACCGGCTCCATGCACCTCTGGGATGGCAGGGCTTTGTGGCAGTGATGCATCACGCATAACGCATAAGGCTGGCGAATGATCAATTCTGAGCACGATTTGGTCAGCAGATTCCCTCCAGCTGCAGTAAGCGGCTGCCTGGGCATTGGCAGCCGTTTTATTGCCGTGTGGCATGCTTGTGAGTTCAGTCTGCTTTTCCGGTGAAGATTGATGCTGGGTTTCCAGCTTATTCCCAACGGCGTTTCCGGCAACGGGTACATTTGATCAGTTGGTTGGTTGGCGCCGCGCTGCTTGGGCGAATGCGCAGGTGCTGTTCCAGTTAGAGAACTTGGAGAACCGTGTGGAGGAGGAGAAGGCGAAGAGGGAGGTGCAGGCGAAGCGGGAGCGAGCCCAGCAAATGCGGATGCGCAAGAAGCAGATGAGGCAGGATGCCGCTGCCGGAGCGTGAGTATCCCTTTGCGTACAGACGCACCCGGAGTGCTCCTACAGCATACACCCGGAGATGTGCACCCGGAGATACACCCGGAGTGCTGGGATGCCCGCTCGAGGATGGTGCGGTGGCTGAGCAGGAGTCCTCGGAGTGCAATGTGTGCAAAGTGCTGTGCAGCTGCTCTATGTTTCGAGGCACAGGAGGCATTGTGAAAGTGAAAATGTTGCTCGGTGATCATGTTTAGCTTTCTGTGCAAAAGACACCGGGGGCGTGTGCAGGGGATTTACGAAAAGCAGGCGTCCCTCTTTTAGCCGACACGTCAAGAGCAGCCTGCAGCAAGTCTCTTCCTTCGCCTCCGCAATGACCAAGGGGAAGGTGCACTTTCCTCGGGCCTCCCTTTATACCACGCCCGCTGCTATGCAATTGTATCGTATGGTCCGCCAATCCGAGAGAGTGCTGGCACTCCGGACACTACAAGCCACATCAGCATGGGGTCGGGCAGTCTCGGTAATCTATCCAGCAGGAGACAATTCGCCCCGGCGCATCATGAGTTGGTGACTGGCCCATTAGGAAGCTTCAAAGCAGCAGCAAGGCGCCCAGCCCGTCAAGGACATGCTAGGCCGGATCAGCACCCCAAGTGTTCTCATGTGCTGGTCCGACTTGCAGGCGGATGACCCAGCCCGCGCCTTGGACAAGTATCGAGTCATATCTCGGACACGGTCGCGGCGTTCGTCTGACCCCCACATTCGGGTTCCTGCGTTTTCGGCGGGCGAAGGGATGCAAACAGACAGGGGGACAGATTCCCAGGTGACCTCCCGCTCACTCCCCAGCGATTCTGCCACACTGATTTCACCTGGAGATTGATTCCGAGCTTTGGTGCAATTGGCATCTTGCCGCTTCACTCGATGACGATGATGATGAGATTTTTGGCATTGGCCGTAAGATTCAATCTCGAGATCTGATCGTTCAAAGACCTGTCTGGTGTTTATATCTGGGCTGGCAGGCAGTGATGACAGTCAAGCGTTGGGTGGCCAAGGTAGAGGTGGCTGATGCCACAAAGGGGGTTTGAGGGGTGCACAGGGCATTGTAGAGAGACCGGGATCTTATCCCAATGTCTATGCACGGGCGATGAGTGTACAGCACCCCTCACAGCTCCCCCCCTTTGATCAGTGTTTTTGTCTGTATAACTTTTTTTGCAATGAGTTGGTTTCCACTGTTGAGGACTAAGCTGGCAGAACATGATCTCTACCAGCATTTGTCATAAAGGCGGAAGGCTGCAGTGAGCGGCGGTGCATGACCCATTGCAATGACACCATCGGGGCCGCTTCTGGCGTCACTGCAAGCAGATGTCAGGGTTGCCATGCAACCAAACACGAGAGCCGGGAGCAAGTTGTGGAGGTGCTGTGTTGATCGTCACCGCACTTTCTGGACGCAGGAGGATAGTAGAGGACGAAGTATGAGTGAAGTGAGCAGGCCTAGTTTCAACGCCGCACTCCCGACCTTCGACGAGTGCAGTGACCGTCGTGATTCCAAAGAGTTGTCCTCGGAGATTATGGCGGCGCACGTCCCGAGTGCGTCTTGCACCCCCAGCGAGAGTGCGGCCAATGGCACGAGCACTTCTGGCTCCGAGATATGGAGCTCCAACTCGATGCTGGTGAGTGCCCGACGCTGTCCTGCGCATGCACCAGTGGTCACAGAAAGGGTCCGTATAGGACGGTTTGCAGTTGGATGTTTTGTAATGGTTTGCTGATGAAGATGTTGAAACGGTCTGAAGGTGAAGATGCTGTGGCAGCAAGCGATTCTCGGTGATGCGCTCATGCATTATACGCCCCAATGTTAGCCTTCTGGTGGCGGGGAAGAATAGTCGCCATGCATGAAGCATGGTACGCATGGTCATTGGCTAAGTGTCGTTGATACGACATAGACTGGCTGCCTGTAGTGTTTGCCTTTCCCGTTGTGCCCTTGCAGATCCTACCCTTCCTCTCTATGGAATAGCGCCTGTTTCTGTGTTTCCCTTCCGTCAAACAGCCTGCTCCGATGTAGTGAGGATATTCTGCATCATGGGATATGACAGAAGAATCCGCCATCAATTTGTATGATCTCTCCAATTCTATTCACTTCAAGAAAACCTGCGTGCCATTGTCATCATCTGACCTGTGGAGGTGCAAGTAGTTTACGTGGCATCCTTTGGGATAGTGCCAGCACGCAAGAGTCAAGCGCGGGAATTGAGAGCGTTGTGTAAGGGTTGATTGTGCAGTGAAATTTCAGAGGAGGTTTTTATGCAAATCTGTTGAGAAGATGCGATTGGGGATTGCACCTGATGTCAAACGGTGATGTTAGACAACGATATTAGTAACTTATAGTATAATGGACCGACTGAGGTTGTTCCTGTTGAATTAATTTTGATGACTGCTATGCATGGTATGAGCACCATGGGTACTCACAGAAGGTGGACATCACGATGCTCCAACAGGATGGACGGAGCAAGCATCCGATCCCCCTCTGGCACCTCGTTTGTGAACCACGAGATAGAGGGAGCGATGTGGATGCGTTGCGAAAGGTCGGCGAGGAATGCATTTGATGCCAAGAATGGGTGTTCGAGGGAAATGGCCTTTTGATTCATGAATTGACTAGCCTGCTTTTGTGTTGGGGAAATTCGCTGTTCATTGTGGATTGTGAAAAAATATTAGTGTACAGAGTATTTTACACCCTTGTAGATATATATACATATGAATATGCATGCCCTCTTGCCCTTGGTACCTTTTGCTTTCCATATTTTCCATGGTTGTAGAGAATATTGCACGGTTGCTGCGCAGTTATGTTCCAATCGTCGTGTAGCGTGATTTTTAGGCATTTCGATTTTTCATTGTAAATCCGTGTATCTGCCTATGCTATTCGGGTCCGATTGACGATTGAGTATACTTATTGCTATGTCTCGGTAGGAACCCGGCCGTTCGTGGCGGTGTCGTGCACGGGTAGAATTCTGGTCACTACCATATTTCAACAATTCGACCATCAAACCCTCACCCCAAATTGTAATGCAAAAAACCGGCCATTTCGACATGATTGGAGATAGGGTTTTACCGCGGATGGTGAGGATAATTGACAACTAACCCGTGGGATGACCACAAGCGGGAAATATCTACCTGTGTCCCATATCCCCACAGCGTTATCTTCAGCCGATCGTCAATAATCTGTCCGATAATCACATATCCCGACAATGAAGGTATCCCATCGTTTGAATCGCCCATGTCAAGGCATCACAATAAGACACACACACAGCGCCGCATACGTATATTGCCGCGTTAATCGGTCAGTGCAGCACCAAAGGATACACCTTCGCATTGTACGTGCTTTGCGGCGAGTCGAAGTTGTTATCTGAATACCATGCGTGTACAATATCGAAGATGCGACTTTGATCTGCTTACACGTCTGGACATAAATTATATCATACGGGGGGGAATCCTTTCATGGCCTATTATACATGGCATAATGTATGCTCCCCACTGCCACTGGGTAATTTCTCGCACATATTGATGACCTGCTTCTTGTTAGGTATACCAAAAACCACACGCATCAATTTCCTTTGGAGTCATCGTTTATATTAAAGGTTTGCCTTTTCATGCATCCAATGTGATAAACAGATTTTCGTGAAGATAATTACACGGATACGGCAGAGTATATATTTATTCTCATTTCAGATTATTATATCTAGTGTATTTACACAGATTTTGCAGTGTGCTTTACATTATGGCACTTCGCTACAGATTGCCGATATGATGGATGACCATGACGACGACGGTGACACGCCAGCGGTGGAAGCTTGCATTTCTGATTCTGGAAGCTTATACGACTCGCATGCATGTGTCACCGTGAGACATTTAGATATGATGCCGATGTTAACATTCCGATCGTAGCACCCTAGTCACGATTATGAAGCGTACGGTACAGTGACTTATCTCTCATGCAGCACATGTTTCGGACATCAGTTTTACAGCAGTAACGAATACTCAACTATGATATATATATATAATATGCTTGCGCCTGTATACAGACGCGAGTATATTACATATACCGTGTCTTGATTATTGATTTCAAGATTAAATAATCATTTTCTAAAAACGGACTATTATAGAAAAAATAATAAACTATTAAATTATTGGTCACGGTCCCAGTCAACGAAAAAAAGCAAACTTAATGATTATTTCGACGTGTCACTGCAATAAGAACAAACAACAAGGCGCGAAATATTTCGAGTCCAATCGCGATCTCGCCGCCATCAACACACGACACAGCCTTAGAAAGCGACAGATATTCCGTATTTCTGAAAAAGTGCTGCCAACAGCTCCATACCAAGTAGAGCGTGCAACGATTGGTTGACTCGGACATCCAGGTCTCTCAGGCATATATACTATATAAATTAGGTCCTGTAGCATGCATATGTGGCAAGCCTACCCTGGGTGAAATGGCGAAGCAGCGCCGAGCGATGGATAACCGTCGACAGACGTCACTTCTCGGCTTATTCGGCGTCAAATTAGCCGTCGCCCCTTCAGCTATGAACGCGGACTCTGGTGTGAACCGTCCAGAGCCTAAGCGCAGCGTACGCAGCGCAATTTTCTTTGAAAATGTTTTGCGCCATGTAGGGCGGAAGGGTCCCGAGCGCTGTAAGAAACTAGCCTTCCTCTGTGGTACCGCCGACTGTACGGTTATGGTGGCAACGAATGCTTCATCCTTGATTTTATCTATATGGTAGCATTCCTGGTACGGTACACACGTGGTGCATCAATGTGCCACAGCAACACACGATATTGCTGCGCTCACATGCTCATGTTGCTGACACCGCGCCGAAAGCTCCTGCACAAGCATTCAGTGTTGTACGGTATGGCAAGCGGTGGCACTCATCGTTACGGTAGAGCATCCAATTCCGTGTTGCCGTAGCTCCGTGTGGAGTGATATTGATGGTGTGCCATAAGCCATCATTGCGCCCTACAAACAACAATCTTTAAAATCGAATCAAATAGTTATTGGGCTTGAAGTGAAGAAAAAAAAAAATTGTTTGAGCGAAACACTGCAATAAACAACAATACGCAAACATTATATATATATTTGTTTCCACTCCAAAAACAAACTTTTCGGCCAAGTTTATTGTTCGTGATTTCAACAGTTAAAAACGATATTCAAGACACAGTATGCGGCGATATGCCATTAACTTTGGATTAAGCATATGCACTATACCATGCACGGTATTGAAAGTACGGCATGCCCACTGTCCGAAAAAATGTATTGGAGGTTGAATGTATTAAACAAACCAAAAAAAAGCTCGGAAATATATGAGAGGCGTCGATAAAAGGCGCATAGTGAACCGGGGTGCTATTCGTAGTTAACACCTTAATCTATATATTTCATAGGCAGGAAGATATCACCAAATAATGACTGGCAATTTAGGACAGCAGGTCCTTGCAAATAGTATTCCAAATTAAACTGACTTACTTTTTGGCTTGCAGCCACTTTTGTTCAGAATAGCAAAGCAGCGGGTCCGATCGAATCGACCTTCTATTCTTATCTACCAATGGCAATGGTAGCATAATGATTCGGGAATAGAAAAGTGCTAAATGGGGAATAGAAATTATGTCCTGTTTTGGGGGAATATATTATATGTCACATGTAACCTTGCTTAATTCAATCGAGCGCCAAAAGAAATTACAACTAGTTTGTCTAGCACACTTCCCAACACTTCACAGGTGCCATGAACCAGGCGGAGAAACATTTGCAGTTCACTAGCCCCGGGAAGGATGTACGAGAAATTTATGAGGATTCTGATCCCGAGGATGAAATTGAGGAACTCTCTACGCGCAAGCGGACACGGCCGCACGAGCGTAAAGCGTGGGTGGCCTTGCTCGGTGCTTCATCTTCCCGCAGCTGTATGGAAAGAATTAAGGCGGTGTGTTCTGATGGCTTCTCCAAGGCGGACAAACCTCACATAGCTAAGAAACCGGGCGATATTACACACAAGTATAAGTGCTCCTTGTACATCAAGTCCAGCGGCTGTAAAGCTTTTTCAAAATCATACAAAGCTCTAGCGACGGCGACAGTTTTGACTTGTTCCAGAGTGGAGAACACGATCACGAGGGATTCTTCAACAAAGGCATGAACCTTCGAGTAAAAACCTATTTGGACGAGCACTTGAAGAAGGGCACGGGACCAAAGACGGTGTTCCTAGAAATGAAGGACGACAGTAGCCAGCCGACCGTACCTTCATATAATATAGTAGTCTGCAATTATGCCTACAACAATAAGTTCAGAATTTGGGAAACTCAAGATATTAAAACCTACGGTAACTATATGCTGGAGTGCGTGACTGCTAACTTGTTCGCCATCCCCATCACGGATCTCGACACCCCTGGGGTGTTGTGCATGTTTGACGGCCAAGTTCTTCTTCAAGACGGAAGCTACGCCATTGTTCCTGCGTACAAGGATAACTCGCGCAACAACTTACCTCCCTTGAGTTTCCAAGCCACTTCTTGCTTGGAAATTATGTTAGCTTGGCAGCAAGACAAGTGGAGTGAGGAGGTACCTGGTCCTTTTTGTCGCACCACTGGTCATTTTTGTCGCTGTCGCAGAATATTCTTTTGTCGCGAGACCACCGCACAGAATCTTCTCAAAAAAACAGTGAATTCTGTTCGTTCCCTTAAAGGGGTAAAGCAGGTTTTCAGAAAATAAATGGAGACATGAATTCGACATCGTCGTTCGAACAGTGTCAAGGTGCCCCAAAAATTTTCGTCATCCAAAATTTTAAACTTCAGGTTGTCGCAACTGTCTGTCAACCGACGGATCGGACCTTCGACCGACCGCTAGATCAGTCAAAATGAAATCTGACTCGGAAACCGAATCTAAATTTTGTCGCAAGCATGTAGAAGATACAGCAGCCCTCCGTCGACTGTTTACTTACCGACGGATCAAACCGTCGAACGACCGCTCGATCAGAAAAAAATGAAATCCGCATCGGAAACCGAATCTAGTTTGTGTCGCTAGGATGTCGAAGATACAGCAGCCCTCCAGTCGACTGTTTGTCGACCGAACGATCTAACCGTCGACAGACCGCCCGATCAGTAAAAATACAGAAATCCGCTCGATCGATCAGAAATCCGCATCGGAAACCGAATCTTGGGGCTGTCACAAGAAGTGTCGCAAGACTGTCGCAAGGATCTAGGATGTAGAAGATCCAGTACAGCAGCCCTCCAGAGTCCAGTCGACTGTTTTCCGACCGCGTGTCCGCGTCACAGTCCGCGTCACGGTCCCATCTTCCCAAGGTCACCGTCACCACATCTTGAACAACTACAGTATCCTTTAATCTTAAGCGACCGACAACCTATATTGTAATTACCAGGCGCCGACAACGACCAACCGAGCTCCGCGGCGTATTGATGTTCTTCGTTTGTTTTTTTTGTTTGACTATTTTAGTTTCTGACTAGCGCACTGTTCCCTACAGTGTTGTTTACTCCGCCCTTTCTTGTACTTTGTTTCTGCGCTGGGATTGCGCCCTTGGAGCCCCTAGACATTTTTCTTATTCCCAACACGCATGCCTTGTATAGCGCGCTGTTCTTTTTGCAGGATCTAGTGCGTTGAACGAAGGCAACAGAAAACTTGGCTGCTAGCTCCCTTTTAGCATTTCGGTTTGATTTCGTTGGCAGTGCTTGAATTCCGTCCGCCGGGAATCTTGCACGCCGACTCCCATCTCTGCTCTTTAGCGTGCAGTTATTTGCAGAATCTCGTGCGCTGTCGGTGACTGACGCATTGCCTCCCTTTCCGGAGTTTGTTTTTACGCTGGGAGTGCTTGGAGCCCGTTGGGCATCTTGCCTATCGGGTTGGGTTCGATTCCCAACACCTCTGCTGACTGGCGCGCTGTTTTTTTGCAGGTTAGCATGCGTTTTCGGCGTCAACATTGCTGTCTTTTTTTATTTTCATGCGTTGCTGTTACGATGTGCATGCTATTGTTTTGACTATCCTAAATTGTACTTATTTACAGATATGTGCCTGCAGGAACTCTGCGATTTTGGCCGTCTGCAGCACTGGATGGAGCTGTAGGCAACTCTGCCGATTTCCAAGACTGCTATTGCTTACTTTAGGATAGATGAACTGTTTTAATTGATTGATCGATACGTAGTGTTTGTTTCGCGTTTTACATGCTTTAATATTGTAATAATATTATATGTTAGAGTATAGCACAATCCTGCTTGCATCCTTCAGTGTCCATGCATTGAATGTGCCTAGATATTGTAATATTAGGCCATGTTTAAACTGTGTCAAATTCCTGTGTGAAACAATAGACCCGTTATCGACCTGTGTTGTTCACCACGGGTAAGAAAGATTTTCTTAAAATTTTCCTAAATTTTTACGACAAAAATGACCATTTTATCATTTTCGTCGCAAGCTGCGACAAAAATGACCGTTTGGTCATTTTCGTCGCAGCCTGCGACAAAGGAATATTCTTGCGACAGCGACAAAAATGACCATCGGTGCGACAAAAATGACCCGCTACCGAGTGAGGACCCAGCCGTTTGTGAACGGCGCCTACAGCAAGAATTTGAGAAACTCTTGGTGTCAGACGGTTGTTCCCACTTCCTGGAGCTCGCGTCCAATCTTTTGGCATGTCACGGGTGGAGTACCAAAACGTCGCAATTCTACAAGGGCAAGCTAAACATTCGGGCGCTTTTACGCAACTACAAGCAACTTGTATCCGTGGGGAGAAGTTGTCCTTGAAGAATTCCGGAGTCAGGCCCCGGGAGTCAACCCGACAAACCTTAGTAGAACTTTCTCCTGTGTCCTTATTAATACAACACCATTCACACCGTAGAGCTGCAAACTTGTCATGCGCCAAGATCATTGTCGCAAACGCGTGCATATGATGGGACAAATACTGCTAGCCCTGAGCAACCTCAACACTCGCGCGTATGCATCCAACTTGTCCTTAACATTCACATGAGTCGGTAATAATCCAGGCATATCTTAACACAGCACACGACCGTAGAGCTACAAATTTTTTGAAATTCTGATATTCTGAGATCGCATGCCAAGCTCTTATATACAAGCCCAAATTTCTAACAATTTCTGCTCACAGTTTTGTACAACAATTCGTACTTTTGGTTATTCTGTTGATCTTTTGATGAATATATTTTACTGCTGTTTTTATCTTTTTACAAAACAATAATGAGTCCTCTAGTTCTGACCTGCGGTCAGAGCTCTCTAGTTCTGACCTGCGGTCAGAGCTCTCTAGTTCTGACCTGCGGGCAGAGCTTACTTATATCTCGAGTCATTGTCACATCTGCAAAAACTGTAACAGGCTTCCGCCCTGAAATCTTCATCTGCCAATAGAAAGTCATTATTCTATGCCAGCTTTAACAATGTTACCGTTTACTGTCTTCTGACCGACACGTCAGTGGCAAACTTGTAACTGTCATATCCTCTTATCACTTCGCGGTCACCTGATAATGACCATATCTTCTTCACCAAGTCTGTTTCTCTCGAGCGGTCATCCCGCGCGAGATCTGTCATACCTGTCACTAGCTGGACAAACCCGGCACGGTACCATGGGAGGCCGGCGTTTGTTACATCATAGTTGCGCAAGAGTTGCAAATCTTGCATAGTGTATTACCTTTTTGCCTGATAACAATTTCCAATCCCGCCCAACAATAGTGTGCACTACGATGCTCGCGGCATGCAAGGAAGCAAAACCAATACAAGGCCCTGGATAGGGACTTGACGTTGAAAGCACGTTTAGACATACGCACGTTTAAAAAGGGTTGAATTGTGTCTTGCACTTGCCAAGTAGCGACCACGTTATTGTAATGCAAGGTGGAAAGGTGCCCGTAAGCAAGTGTCTTTGGCAAGGAATGTAGTTGAAGTTCCCTCGAGTTGGAACAAGCTTACCCCAATGCATACCCTCAGTGTGTTCAATATAAACATACTCGTTTTAAAAGTCCCATATAGGTGTACGGTCCCTATCCTGACTTTCCCATACCTGTACGGACGCACTATGCTTGAAACGAAAGCCACAATTCTCGACATATGCATCAAGCCCTGTGCCGTTAGTTGGAAGAAAGGGTGTTCATTTGTGCGGTGAACACGCGTGGCATGTCTAGTACAACGACGCCCGCCTTTGTCGCAAGAAAGGCACACCCTAGTGTACTTTTTCGGAGGCTTCCTCATGTTTGCAATAACCAAGTGAACGGAGGTGGGGTGGGGAGGAAATAATACAAACGGCGATATTGCACGCATGTGCTTGTGTCACAAATGTATCCCCCAAAAACAGGACATAATTCCCCATTTAGCGCTTTTCTATTCCTCGATAACCATTTTTCCGATATATATTGCGCGCGTCCCACATAATTCCGTAATACTAGAATTGTTATAGGTTGCTATGCATCTATGGAAGGTCATTCTTTTTGTATATGGGCTAATATTATTATTAAGGTCACAAAATAATGGTGTCCTAGACAATGAATCCATGAATGCATTTTGGCAAGACAAAATATTGCATTGCATACTAAAAAGCCACAATACTTATTGCAATAACAGTTAAGAAGATACACAGTAAACAGTACTAATGAAGTAAGAGTCAGTGACTAGTTGCACGGTGACTACAGAAAGACCAAGGTACATTGGCATGATACGTGGTGAGCTAAACAGGACTATCCTTATTACTGGTCATCTTGCAACGGAACAGCTGGGTACTTTGTTGAATCCAGCGCTTCACCCTCAGGCAATAAGACACCTCGGGCATCTACTAACTGCCACTGCTGATTCATAACTATCGTTGGAACCGGGTGAACATCTAAGGTCGCCAACTGCTCTCCACTCATAACCAGGTGTCATTTATCATGATGCGTTGGGTGCGAGTCGAAACAAAAGCATACTTCCCAGTACCAAGCCGAACCCCATCAACTTCCTCCTCAATTTCATGCATGGCTATAACGACGAGACGCCAACGCTCTTCGTTACAATCCTCACTCGGCATGACGTCCAACACACACTTCCCAACTTCAATGCTGAGCTGCTTACCAGGAACGAAATCAGCTTTCATCTATGACAATACTCTGACCATAGTAGTGAAAGTAACAAGAAAGTAGTTTCTTTTTCAATGCTCCCAACCCAGGAACTGCCCTGCCATTACGTGCCCGTCGGTATTGTTGAGCGAGTGTCGCCATCTGTTAAACAACTCAAAATAACATCAGCCATGGCAAAGAATTCATAGCTTCTATATATGTGCCTTTTCGTTTAAAACGAAAAGGAATGAGTCACACACATACACACACAAAGACTCAAAGAGCCAGGGAGCAATAAGGCACGTGCGCCCGGGCCCGAAAGCTGCAGCCGCGGCATTCCCTTGCAACCGTGCAGTATCCTGAGCAACAATAGTTGGGAGAGGAATTTCACGAGGGCGTTGCGTGGCCGTCGATCCGCTCCTAGCCGGTTCTGTGAATGCTCGGACAAGGTTAACGGTGTCAGAAATCGGAGTAGGAGCATCTGATGAGCTAGGTGGCAGAGCTGAGTTTTTTGCTGAGCTCGGAGTTGCCTCTGCACCTCCAAACGCCACAGCACGAAATGCGGCCATACGAGCCGCCAGAACCTGTCGATTGCGTTCGATGTTCTGCTCCCTCTCGATCTCGTACGCAGTCAAGGGCGCAGTCAAGGGCGCTGGTCTTGCATTGCTTCTGTGGCGTGGGTTCAAGCGAGGCATGCTCCCAGCAGGCACCTGAAGAGAAAATAAACCCACAACTTTCAGAAATGCTATGAAATACTATTTTGTGCGGTGGGTTTCTAAACAAAGCATCTTCCTAAAGACTGCAGGCAATAAAACAAATAATACAGAAGCTAGGGAGATTGGGGATAATGACTACACACTCTTTCATTGGCGTACCGCTTCCATGAAGATTTCAGCGGCATTAACCCCTCGATTCCGAGCTGCACGCTCTGCGCGAGCACCGCGAACACCAGCACTTTCTCCACCTTCTTCTCCTGATTGCAGGAAGACCTCCTCATACACATGCTGTGGCATATCCTCGTCCTCGATTAAGGTCTCTTCCTCGAAGTCTTGGCCCGATGCTTCAGCAGAGGCCATCGCTGTATCCGCGTTTGCCATTGTTGAATCCGCGTTTGCCATTGTTGTATCCGCGTTTGCCATCGCTGAATCCGCGTTTGCACTTTCGTAGGGCAACTCGCCCATATAAGGTAGCATGTCTGGTATGGCCTGCAACAACACAAGCGAAATCAGCCGCACAAGTGGGGCATATTTGCTTCAATACCAATAGAAAGATAAGGCACTTGGGGTGAGGGGACGCTCAGGAAGGGAAAAGTGCAAAAGGCAGAACGCACCAAGTTCTTCGCTTTGACACACGCCAAATACTTCCTTCGCTCAGAAGACATGACGGATATTCTACTGAAAATCCTGACACGTGAAACTCCCACCAGAATCGGGTCCTGAGCGCACTTCTCGACTGCCCCAGTTATACGTGCATTGCTTCTTGGACTGAGTCGAGGCTCGGTCAGGGGTACCATGGCCCCCTTACTATCTATGCGCAACGTAGAACGCGCGACAGCTCGCGTAGCACGATTCTGTCTTATTGTGAAGGGCTCAAAAGCCTTCCTCTTGACATTCACGTGACGTTGCTGTCCCGCCTGGGCGTGCTATGAAAGCATGCCCCCGACGACTCCTATCCAGCAAGTCTGGTAACACATCAGGACGAGGATGCAACCAAGCTGTAACATCTTGAAAGCCAGAGAGCACTGCCGCCCTTAATTAAGGCATATCTAGTGAGGAGAACGTCTTTGCTCTCAGGCGAGATGGACAAGCGGTCAAACACGTCTTGCCCAAAACGCGCGAACATTTCTGCAGCAATCATCTCGACGCCGGACGCATACTCCATGGAAGCGACTTCACCAACTAATAGGGTGGGGAGACTATGGTCAGACAAGTCCCGGTTGAGAACATTAATCTTTATTTCGGACATTAAACTTCACGTAGCGGAGGAAAGGTGAGCAAGTAGAGGGAGGGGGGATGACACACCTGCCTCCCAACTTCCCTTTAAATACATGGTGTTATCCTAACTCTCGCGCGCAAACCGCCTTCTGAGTTGTACTCGAAAATTCAAATTAGTCCAATGACGCACAATGTTTGAGTAACAGCTCATCTTTGGCTCATCTTTCCGACGTGCTGTGGCTTGGCCTTGCGTCAGACCTGCTGTTGCTTGCGTCAGAATTATCTCCACAGAACTTGTTTTTTCTTACCGGTGAACGGGTCGTTTGGTGTCCGTGTGTGGGAACGTTGGATCAAATTGGATCCGTCGCTTGTTATTTTATATGACTTTTCTTTTGTCTGTAAACACGTGTTCCCAGCATCCCACCAACATCACCAACCAAGGAGTCTGACGCGATTGGCTACAGTATGGATGGTCTGACTATGATAGTGAAATCCTAATTAATATAATTAAGATAAAGATGTGATTCCTACCTGAATCAACGGGAACAATTGTTTCGTATTCTGCATTCCGATGCGTGCTCTGGCTTCGACAAGAAAATAGTCGAAGTGTGGAAGCGATTGAAAAACATTTTCAACGATTCAGAACCACAGTTTAAGCCGTCCAGGAAGCAGCTTAACGATGGGAAGCCGTCCGGGAAGCAGCTTAATGATGGGCAAATTATTTCCTTTGCTAATTTTCATGCAGACTTTGTTTACCTGCGCGCTCGCTATGCGCGGATTGGGACGGATGATTTCCGTGGTGGACATCGAAACGACTTCGCCTATGGTATCCGCACCGCCTCAGATTTCCGTTTCTCGAGAAGAGGCATCTTTTGTGTCTCAAAGTGACTTTCAACCTAGTCTCGGACTTGTTCACGAGGACAGTCAAGACGGAATATTTTCTAGGGTCCTTCACCGCATGACCTTGCTAGATGGAAGCGAAGGTTGTGACCATCCTGAGTGGTTAACATTTCCAGCCGAGCCCACTAAAACGTTTCTCGAGCTTTCCACTTCTAGGACGAAACCTGCGTGGGCAGATCGACAATATTTCCCTATTTTTCAGAATAGTCCTTGGTCTTGTGGTTTTGAGGCAAGTCGCCTACAGTACTCAGATACAACACTGAAATGAATGCACCGCGAGTTCCTTTTGATATGTTCTTACAAGGGACTGCCGCAATTTTCGACTATATTTTACCAAGCGAGCATTCGTATCCTCCCTCAACTTATGCATTCAAGGAGTTATTGCATGTACAAGACTTGCAGAATTTTATTGTACCTTCCTTAGCTGGGTATCCTGACTGGATATATTTCGGTGTGGAGCTTTGTGTGCGGCAGTTATACCAAGACCCCCTATTTTGTGCGTCAATTTATCAGACTATAGAACGACCGGACGATCAACACGATGCTTGGGGTGGATTGCACATTCGGAATTTTGCAGCGAGTGGAGGTGAGGCCATAATTTATTTAACCCAAACAACGGGGTGTGTGAATTAGCTGTGGATTGGGTTCAACCCTATGCTTGGAAAACTTACAGTCTTGGTCTCATTTATCTCAGATCGTGGAACGTTCACTGCGCACTTCGCTCGAAGTCACGTTTTTTAAGTGTGTCGGTATTATTCCTGGTCCTGATGAGCCTCCTTCTGCACCAGGACGAGATGGATATTCGTTTCAAGTGTACTTGAATAGAATAGTAGACGAGTTTAAAAAGCTGGCAATATATTTCTTTGTGACGGATCACTTCGGTCGCCGCTTTAAGCACGTTCCATTTTTGTTGCATTGTCTGCAGACACGCCTGCGGCTTCGAAGGTGAAGATGTGGGCTGGCCATATCGCCTGTTTTGGATGGTTGCGACCGATGTTCTTTTCAAGGTATTTCTTATAAAGGGGCCGTCCGCTTCTTAGGCTATGTTGAGACGTCCCCTCAACATATCCTGTATGGGAATGATGTTTGTTGGTATGCAGACAATGCACCTCGTTACAACACCGACGTTCTCCGTCAAATTTCTGTATTGTCAAGTGCTCCTTTTCACGGAATTTCGAGACTTAGTGAATTGCCCGCTTTTGATTTAGTGCACAGTGTGCTTATAGCGTCATATCACAAGTTTCTTGAAGGCGTCGTTCACAATTTTTTCAAACTTCTTCATTTAGACATGACAGCAGAAGGGAAAGACACGTTATCCGCTCGTGTGCAAGTCTTGAGCCGTGAGACGTTTCGGGGCACACGTTCAACGTCGAAAATAATAGATCCCATCAAATACCTGGCCTCCCACACAATGGAAAACTTGAAATATCTGATTTGTGTGTGTGCTCCTTTTTTATACATCGGACGTGTGAAGGACTACCAATTCAGCATGCTGTTGTTACTGCATAGAGCGGCGGTTTATCTTTTGACGTCACGGTTTGTACGAACGGACAGAGCCAAGAAAACATGCCGGCAGTGGTTGAAGGACTTCGCGATACTTGCAGAGCAAAAGTTTTCAGTATCTTTCTTTCCGCACAACCTACACGTCGTCGTTTGCCATTTGATTGACCAAGAAGATTTGTTTGGCCACTCTGCTTTGAACGTGAATGATAGCTTGGTAGAACGATGCGTGCAGTTTGCAAAACGCGTGACAAAGTACCACGCCGTCCGTGATCCACATCATTTCTGGTGATAAGAAACTATATTTTGGTGCAGAGTGCTTTGCTTTACTGGTCTAACAAGTTTTCAAAACTCTTGGTGCCAATGGATGACGTGCACAAGCCACGGCTCTTTAACAGGCTTTCATTTGAAAAGGCTACTGCCGACATGTCAAATCTGCCATCGTGCTAGGAAGGAATTGCGAAAGAACAGTGTAGAGTCTTCGGCTCTTATTTCGATGGGACCAATATTTTTCACGTGCGCGAGTGTCCTGTGGTTCGCTGTAGGAGGCTACCACTCCAGTTTCTTCTCTTCTTTACACTTTCGGGCTTATACTATTCTACACTTATTAAACGACCGCACGAGGTATGCTTACGTATGGTCAACTATCGGACTTCGGTTTCGTAAATCCTTCAAGTTATTACTACAAGACTTCGGTTTCGTAAATCTTTATAGCTATGCTTTTTACAGCAGTTACGGCTTACAATTCTCAGTTCAGTTCTCATCCCCGAAACTGGTTACACTTAGAGTTCTTATGCATTCAGGAACTCTCTCCATAACTCAACTGTACTGAGTACTCCGTACAACAGGCTAGGCACCTCACATCAACATCATTCTGATCGGTCCTACTGTACTCCGTACTGAGTACTCTTGCGTTTTGTACTTAGCCGTTTTCTTGCTCTTGTGCTTGCCTCCTAGCACAACTCCCCCCCCTTAGGGAAGGTCACGTCCACGCTGACCACGTCGGACCAGTAAAGTTTTTATACAGATCTTCTACTGTTGCTCAGGATGATTATACAGGTCTCAGCCGCCTGTTGTCTGGGATGACATTACACTTCCCAAGACACACCGCAATAAGGAGATCAACCTCTTAAGCACAAGGGTCGGCCTCTCACCGGTCTGCCATCTGCACTACCAGGCTCCCCCAAGGCTCGAGATCTCACATCCATTACCACGCTCAAGGTTTCAAACCTTCCAACACGGTACACATACAGGTGATGACAATAGGTTTGCCAATTACCCGACAGTTCTCGGGATGCCGGCCCGGAGGAAAGGTTTTAAACCCCTACCGCCTCCTCGGATGCGCAGAGCTTTTATCCAGATCTCCAACTGCCGCCTGGCTATGCCGAGGCTAGAGCCACTGCTTTGGTGGATGGATTATACAGGTTCTCACCTGTCGCCTGGCATGGCCAAGGCTAGAGCCACTGCTCTGGTGGATGGATTATACAGGTTCTCACCTGTCGCCTGGCTATGCCGAGGCTAGAGCCACTGCTCTGGTGGAAGGATTATACAGGTTCTCACCTGTCGCCTGGCTATGCCGAGGCTAGAGCCACTGCTCTGGTGGATGGATTATACAGGTTCTCACCTGTCGCCTGGCGCGCTCGCGGTGGCTGCCATCTGCCACTCGCGGCGCGCTCTCTCCCCCCCAAAAGAAAAGCGGTCCGCTCCCAGACGCTACTCTCTCGGTGGCCCTAAGGGGAGGGCGCGGGTGAGCACCTCGGTGTGCTCACCTCGTGGCGACACGCATGCAAGGGTGGGCCTCCTTGCAGGCGCGTGGCGATGCGTCCCGTCGAGACGGGTGCACTCGCCCGGAGCTTGGGGCTCGCCGGCCTCATCAGCACCCCAAGTGTGGGTGCCGCGCTCCGCGCTCGGCGGCGGGGCGCATGCGTGCGCGGTGTGCTGCTCCCAGGCACGCGCATCAACCTCTGCAAGGAGGCCCGATGCGCCTGGACGCGGTGCACACGCTGCGCGCTACTCCCAGGCACCATGCGTCTGGTGTGCCGGGCGGGGCAGCGGCGCGTCACGCGGCCCGAGACAGCACAGCGAGAGCTGCTGCCCCATGGCGGTGCGCCTGGCGCGCTCGCGGTGGCTGCCATCTGCCACTCGCGGCGCGCTCTCTCCCCCCCAAAAGAAAAGCGGTCCGCTCCCGGACGCTTCACTCTCGGTGGCCCTAAGGGGAGGGCGCGGGTGAGCACCTCGGTGTGCTCACCCCGTGGCGACACGCATGCAAGGGTGGGCCTCCTTGCACGCGCGTGGCGATGCGTCCCGTCGAGCCGGGTGCACTCGCCCGGAGCTTGGGGCTCGCCGGCCTCATCAGCACCCCGAGTGCGGGTGCCGCGCTCCGCGCTCGGCGGCAGGGCATGCGTGCGCGGTGTGCTGCTCCCAGACACGCGCATCAACCTCTGCAAGGAGGCCCGATGCGCCTGGACGCGGTGCACACGCTGCGCGCTACCCCCAGGCACCATGCGTCTGGTGTGCCTGGCGGGGCAGCGGCGCGTCACGCAGCCCGAGACAGCACAGCGAGAGCTGCTGCCTCATGGCGGTGCGCC
>LGRX02026983.1:0-35640 GCA_001247695.2 Cymbomonas tetramitiformis
GCCTTGAAAGTATAAGACATGAATATTGCCCATTTGGAGGCTGTTCTAACTTGAAGTAACTATTTGGAGGAGCCGTTGCTCAACCTGTTAATTTACTGGTCAATCTTTCCTGCCATAAACATATTGCAATTGCTTGAATTGTAGCCTTGTTCAACTGTTTATCTAGAACATTGCAATTTTGTACACTGCAAAATTGCCGACTACGGACCTGTGCCCCAAGATTGAAGCAGATTTACCTCTGACTGACCCTTGAGCTCCGGCTCGGATACAGTCACGTGCTCAAGAAGTCTTCACTTGGAAGTGGTATTGCTCTGCGCCTTTTTGCCCCCTGACTTTCACCCTGCATGCAAACAGGCGATTTTCCAAAACTGTTATGCTGCAAAATGGTCAGAAAGTGGGAAAAGACGCCGCCAGCAACTCAAATCTACCGGGATTAACAGCCAGATTGACCCGAACGGAGAGTGAAAAGTGGACCAGTGGTCAGATTGAGAAAAGAGGACCTCGGAGACAGTTTTAACGTAGACACAAAAATTCCAGACGTTTCGTGATAGTTTTTTGTCGTTTGGAACCTGGCCCCGAGACCTGGGTCCTCATAGATCGCTACATTTTAAATTGGGATGGCCAACCGGCACGGCAGAGCAAAATTAGACAAATTTGAGCCCATCAGACTACATAGAAGGAAACGGGAGCCCAGACGGATAGTTTTCTATTTTTTTATATTCTTTGAAGGAAAAAAATAGTCTCCAATACTGGGACCTGGCCAATTAGTCTGGATTGCTCCGGGATGGCCGCCAAGAAATTAGCCAAACTGCCGATCAACACTCAATTTTTGAAATTTGGCCACCAAAAACTGCATTGCACTCTGGAAAGCATATTTCTTTGTTCACCACGACTTCCACAACTACGATGAAATGTTTTTCTGAGTGTTCTGGGGGAATTTGCCCAAATTGGACAGATTTGACTTCCCCAACGGTCAGATTTACACTTTTCCACTCTTAATTTCAACATGATGCAAAACGCCAACACGGGACGCTCACCTCCAACGTCGCCTACGTCGACTCCCAGGCGTACAAGGGGACGACAGGCCAGCCAGCGCAGCACGAGAGGTGCTGCAGCCACTGGAACCATTGGCAAGGGGGCGAAGGGCACCTACAAGGCGCCCTCTCCGGGTCAGCCGCCACAGGCTGCGACAGCAGCAGGTGCGCCAAGCTTCCAGATACCCAAGAAGAAGTCGACCCTGTCAGCTGATGCTCCTGAGTTTAACAGCGTGACTCCTCTGGCTCTGGACTCTGGAACCGCTTGTGTGACACCTTCCCTGGAGGAGGCTGTAACGGTACCTAAACCGCACCCTAATCCGCCTCTGAGTCATGCAAGAGCGGCGTCACCAAGGGTGCTGACTGTTGACACCCCTGGTGCAGGGCGAAACATGAGGGCGACTCCCCAGCGGTATGTCAACTTGACCTCTCCTTCCCCTGGCATCCTGCGATTGCCAGGAAGCCGCGACCTGAGCCCTCCAGCTCCGCGCCAGCGAAGCCCGCCTCGGACTCGAGACCCGACCCCGCCACCGCCGCGCTGCAGGAGCCCACCACGGACGCGCGACATGAGTCCTCCAGCTCCAAGACCGCGAAGTCCTTTGAACTCCTACAGGACTCCACACACTTGGTCTGGAGCTACGGTGATGACCTCCCCGCACGGCCAGCTGCCCACGCCATTCAGCGAGAACGCGCTTCAGGCTGAGTCCGCGGGAGCAGCCTCTGTGGGACAACCTCTACCGGCTGGCCGACCACCTCGCGACCCGATCGCCGTGCGCGAAATGACCGAGGTCAAATTTGCAGCATGTGAGCAGGACATGCAGAATGAGGCGAATGAGCAGAAACCAGGACTTCGCCAATTTCCCTCCCGCTCTGATGTGGCCAACTGGCGAAAGCGCCAGCAGCCGGGTGAGAATCTCGCCTGGACTCCGCGCCCTAACCAGGGGGGTGTGGGGGCAGCGGGGAGGTCAGAAGACACGCACCAAAGCATTGCTGGCGAACCCATGGCACACTCAATGCATCCAACTCCCTCCTCAACAAGCAACGGGGAGGTGGGGGCAGCGGGGAGGACAGGTGGCTCCGGCTTGACAGGTGGCCCACGCCACATAAGCATAGCAAGTTCTGGGCATTCGCTGACCTCACCGATTACCGATACCGTTACGGAACCTAAGGTGATCGGTGACTCTATGGCAAGGTTATCGGTGACTTTCGAGTCCGAGATAGACAACGAGGCAACTTCACTGACGCCCTCACTGACTCAGGCGACTACGGAGGCAGCTACGGTTACGGATATGCTCGAGTCCCTGTTGAACTGCGAGTCCAGACCTTTGACTACCTCGCTGACCTCAACAACTACGGATATGCCCGAGTCCCTGTTGAACCGCGAGTCCAGACCTTTGACTACCTCGCTGACCTCAACAACTACGGATATGCCCGAGTCCCTGTTGAACCGCGAGTCCAGACCTTTGACTACCTCGCTGACCTCAACAACTACGGAGCAGCCAGTCAGCTCAGTCAGTTACGCAGACCTCGCACTCAGGCGTAGCATTGGACTCGCAGCCTACCAGCCGCATCTTAACCGCAACCTACCAGTCATCGAACCCCCTTCTCAAGCAGATGTCCTCAGCAGAATTCCAGTCAGAAACTTACCTCTGAACTCAGACTCAGTGAACCAGCTTTCTCGCCGGGAGAGGCGCCATCAGAGATGGGAACATAACCAGCAGCGCCTGGCAGAACAGCGCAGAGCACTCTTCTCTGACCCCGCCTCAGCCGGAACGCCCTCAGATGCCTCTGCCCCCGCACTGAACTCTCAGCATCAATCCCTAATGCAGAATCAGATGATGTTAGAGGTATCAGAGTACATGCAAAATCTGCATCAGCAAGTGCTCCAACACTATCCGCATCTGACCTCGGTTCTACCAGCAGTGGGCGCTCCACCTATGACGCCCTACCAGTACACCTTAGGATGGGCGAGCGGTTTACCAGGTGCACCGGCGCCAGCAGCTGGATCAGGTCCCTGGCTGGTACCAGCACCGGCTCAACCGGTTCCGGCACCGGCTCAACCGGTTCCCGCACCGGCTCAACCGGCTCCAGCACCGGCTCAACCGGCTCCGGCACCGGCTCATCCGGCGCCGGCACCATTTCAGCCAGATCCACCGGCTACCGGCTCATCGCCTTCTGACTCCGCTGAACCTGATCAACCGTCACCAGGAAACTCGCCCCCGCCTTCAGACAATGGTGAACCACGACACAGGCGTCTAGACGTGTTGCTATGGACTTTAGAAGGAGCCTCCTTCTGGTTGAGAAATCACCTGTCCTCTTCCTCCGCAGTTACTGTCAGCCACGGCGCTGAGGCACAATACTCTTACCGACTGCCAACCATGCCTGGAAGCGCCAGTCACTTCATAACCGATACCAATCGGATTTGGATGACTATGCGGCACATCGGAGTGGACATCCAAGACCTGGCGCAGCATGGGTCAGTGCATACTCCTGTGCGCCTGACTGAGATTGAGGACGGTGACGCTTTCACTCTGGAAGTGGAGAAAACGCAAGTGGATGAAGCGCGGCGTTGCGCGGAAAGCCGTACTGGAACTCAGCAGAGACGCCTGCCCTTGTACTCATGGGTAACCATCGCGGAAAATGCCTTAGAGTCCGAGTTGACAGAATTTGACCCCCTGGGACTCCAAATTTGGGCAGCATTTTCATCTTCAGAGGCGTACTTGTTTAGAGGAATGGCGGCTGGCAATCAACCAACTCCCGCCACAGTACCGGCTAGACTGGGCGTCAACCGGTTTCCCTCTGGTGTTCCCAGCGCAGCAGAGTACAGATCGCCTGGAAATTCCTTGCCAGCGGCCCCGGGACTCCTGCCAGTAGACCAGCGCCTTTCTCAATTCCCAGGGCACCACGATCTTATGGGCGCGGCTTCCCCAAGTGATGTCTACCGAGAATCCAAGACAGTGGCTGATGTGCTCAAGCTGATCAGAGACATTCCTATGTACCCCTCCTCCGCTGACCTAATCACCACTGACGCAGATATTGCCGCGCTTCCACCTTTTTCTGCAGCGCTGGTCAATTTTCTGTCAATGGGCGTAGTCACCTTCGCCCTGGGTCGCATGAGTGCTTATCGCCTAGACCTAACCATGATCACCATGCCAGAGATCTTGAAGGAAGTGGCTCAACGCAAACTACAGCCGCGATCCCTAACTTTTCTCAAGCAAGGTGGAATGTTGAACTCGGAGGCCTGGAACCGGCGTTACGCCACTTTGGCGCCTTTCCTGGCCGACGTAGCCAGGAGCGTACTGGATGACATCGCGCTGGTAGGACTAGCGGGGACCGTGATGCGCATGGCGCAGCGACGAGAAGAGACTGCGCGTTTGTTCGCTACTCGTCTGGTATCCTGGCACGAGGTAGTCCAGTTATTGGCAGACGCCATGCCCAACTGCCACGCCATCAGCCAACAGCAGCTATTATATCAGTTCTGGTCTGGACTGCGACTGAAGCAAGCTGTGATGGATCGCCTTATTGAGGATCGGTTAGATCTGCAAAGTCCAGCGGATTGGGAAAGCAATCATCCCGGATCCACCGCGCTGCAGCATATCATCACTGTGGCCACCAAATTGGAGCGCAGTGAAGCTTTGACCGCAGCACGAACCTCTCCCGTCTCAGCACCTGCGAACCGAAGTCCTGCCTGGAGGAATGGTCGCTCGTCCTCCAGACTTAACGCCGTGCAGGACGCTGAGGAGGAAGATGCTACTGACCCCGACCCCGCCGACCTCAGGGTGCAGCACGCCGTGCCGCCCAGCCCGGCGGGATTGACCAGGCCGCCACGCCGATGCTACGTCTGCAACTCTGACTCCCATTTATGGGCTAACTGTCCCGACGAGGCCAAGAAACGAGCCTGGATTGCTGACGCCCCAGCTCCTTTGGCACGCCGCCGCGCTGCAAATGAATCTCATATCGCAGCGCTGGAAACAGAATGGGAGGATTTGGAAGATGAAGCGGAAGCGCTGGAGTATTTTCAGAACGAGGAATCGGCCACAGCGTCCTCCTCGGGTCAGCAATCTGCGGAGGAGGAGGACTGAGTGTCTTCCTGCCGGCGGGACGCCGGCGACAGGGCGGTATGGGTAACCGCCCCTGGGCAAGGAGTACAGCCTTCGCCCACAACCGGGGGAATATCCAGGAAGAGCCTCCGCCACCCCCCAACCCTCTGGCCGCTCGAGGGTACGGATTCACCTGGTCTGCCGATCAGAGGCGACAACGCCATCTCGACAGAACCAGAACCCTACGGGATGAACCCTCGTTGACCAGTACCGCTGTTTACACAACGAACCTTTCCACTGAGCAGGGCCGGCGAGAACATCACTTGGTGTCCCGGCGCCATCAGCGGTCGCCACGAAGGTCACCCACTTCGTCGCCTGAGCGCTCCAAGCCTCCCGTTATGTTCAGTGTAGATCGCTCCTTTGGAACTGGTGATCGCCGTCAGGCTCCACAACGCGAGTGTGGCGAAACGCCCCGCGTTGACCCCACAGACCCTAACCCTAACCCGAACCCGAACCCTAACCCTAACCCTAACCCTGAGACATCAGTACTGGCAGCACTGGATGAGGATGATGGTCAGGAAGAGGAGACCCAGTGGACCTTCAACCCACTCAACACCCCTGGCGGAAAACTCCTCGACCGCGGGTACCGAGAAAAGCTCCGGTGGAGCGTATGCGAGCCTTGAGGCAGCGGATTCAGGATGTAACGCTACCCGCGGTTTCACACCCTCTGGACGACAGTGGGGAGGAAGGGGGTGGAACTTCAATAACTGGCCCAGCTTCAGAACCCCCACCTTTTAAACTTCGACCTGAGGTGTTTCCTTCGACGTCTCGACCAGCAGCGTGTCCAGCCTTGGCAGAGAGGGCGTCCTCAAGCGCAGAGCGCACTACGAGTGCAGCGCGCAAGCGCACTGGAAAACCTCGCAGCAGAACTCCGAAGACGGTACGAGACCAACTGCAGCACAGGCAGAGGTTACGAGGCTGGGAGATGAACCACCAGGACTTCGAGCAGAGTCACTGGCGGATCGCACGCGTGCTTGGAGAGAGATGACGCACCCGGAGCGCATGGCCGCGGCAGCGCTGGTAAAGGAGAATGAGAAATGGAGAAATGCATGGGTACCAGAAGGGTGGCGCAGATATCGCCGCCGCTGGTAGAGATGGCATGGGAAGGTCACCCCTGACCTAACGATAACCGAAGGAGCAGTTCAGCTATCTCTGGAGACCGAGTGCGGTACTATCCCAGGTTCTGGTGGAGATGTAGGAATTCCAGACGCATGGTGCAGTCTATACAGGGTGCACCAATGGAACCAGCAAGAAAGGGAAGCGGCGGAGGAGGCTGCTCACCTGGCTCTACCCTCAACAGCAAGTGGTGATTCACTCTCCCTGGACTCAGCGGAACCATCAGATGCGAATCCAGCGACAACTCTGGATTTGACCTTATCTCCATCCAGTTCTCAGCCCGCAACTTCTGGGGACATTTCTGACCTCGAGGACTCCCAGCGGTCGCTCAACTTCACGCAGCAGTTGATGGAGCGACAGCTGGCCGCCGCCAGATCGGAGAACAATCCAAGTGTGCTGACAACGGTGACAGAAGGAGTGGAGCCGACTCCCCTGAAAACCATCCAGGAGGAAACCCACCTGGAACTGCTACTGACCATTAAGAAACAGCAACGCCATCGTCTGCGGCCGATCCTGGAAGGTAATGAAGCAGTGGCAGCACCAGCGAACGTCACCAACGCCCAGGCGGCACCGCGGGAAGAAGAAACCCCCTCGTTCACTCAAAAGTCCGAACCAGAAGATAGCGCTGGGGAGGAAGAGGAGGAGAAGATGTCCATCCAACCTCTTCGCTCTTACCCTCTGGAAAGCCGCACGCAGAGCCGCACCAGACGACGCGCTCAGGGACAAGAGCGACGCGCTAAGGAGCGGCAGCTACAAGCAGATCGCGACCTGGAAGGTGGATGGTACTTTGGTCCGGATCCTCGATCGCAGCCTGCACCACCGCGCACAAGACCTATCCGGTCTAAGCAGCGCGTACCTTTGCATCACCCAGTGCGAGCAGCCATCTGTGCACATCTGCGACGCGATGGTCAAGTAATGTGGAACCAGGACAGTCAACTGACTGCGATTCGGGACAAAGAGGGAACGCTGCTATTGGTGTTCTGGGCTTTGCTGAAGGGACAGCGAGTGCGCGTGCTGGTGGATTCGGGTGCCTCGGATGAATTCATCTCCAGTGAGTGCGTCAAGAGATTGAACCTCACAGTTCGCGCTAATGGGATGCCGCTGAACGTTACCCTCGCGGATGGGTCAGTGCAAACCTCTGCGCAAGTCGCTTACGGCAAGCTGACCGCCGAGACTTCAGAGGGGACTTACTCCGAGGTCATCAAGATGCGAGTACTTCCTCTGGGCATCAAGGTGGACATTGTACTCGGAGGAAGGTGGTTGAGACACCTCTCGCCGGTCACGCTGGACTATGATGGGTGGGGATCAGTCAAGTTTCGCCAGCATGGCAAATCCGTGCGGATACGGGGATGTTCGCCAGGGCGTAGCTCTACACGCAAAGGCGAGAGAACCGCGATGGCTCTGGAACCGATGGTAATGTTATCAGCGGCTCAAGCGACCAAGGAGATCAAAGCCTATCGGCGCAGATATGCGGGAATGGACAGTGCCGCGACACCCCACGACATCTTAGTGGCCTATGCGACACCTCTGGTAGGGACTTCGATGTTATCAGCGGTGGCCACCAGCGAGAATTTGGAGGACCCTTCAATCTCCCCCGAGTGGAGAAAGAAGTTTCAGAAGCTGATCGAGTCCTTTTCACCTCGAGTAATTCGCGAAGCGCTGCCCAACTTTGACGCCCTGCGAAAAGATGAAGTGGCCCACATGAGACTGCAAGAGGGATGGAATGGCATCGCGCCCGCTAAGAGGCCCTACAAGATGTCCATGGTGGAGCTGACTCAACTGCGAGAACGCCTGGATGAACTCCTGAGCAAGGGCTACATCAGACCTTCCTCAAGTCCGTTCGCTGCACCAGTGCTGATGGTTCCCAAGCCTGGGAAACCTGAAGTACTCAGAATGGTCTGCGACTTCCGAGCCATCAACAGCCTGACCGTCAAGGACAAATATCCACTTCCCGACATTCAGCAGTTGTTCGACTCCATGCATGGGGCCAAGTACTTCTCCTCCTTCGATGCGGTCGATGGGTTCTGGCAGATGGCTATGGCGTCTGAGGATGTGGAAAAGACTGCGTTCACTTCTCCCTATGGCTCGTATGAGTGGTTGGTGATGCCCATGGGGTTGACCAACAGTCCTTCCTGCTATCAGAGACGCATGCAGCGCGCTCTGGGACATCTTCCTTTTGTAAGAATATTCCTGGACGATTGTATCCTCTTCAGCAACACCTTGGAGGAGCATCTTTCCCATCTCCAGCAATTTCTCGAAGTCTGTGAGAACCAGGGTATCTACCTCAAAGAGTCTAAGTGTCAACTATTGCAGACCCAGATACGCTTTCTGGGGCACGTGATCTCACGGGAAGGAAGTCAGCCTCAACATGACAAGCTGGCCGCCATCAGGGACTGGCCCGCTCTGGAAAACGCCACGCATGTGCGCCAATTTTTGGGGTTGGCTGGGTACTACCGGCGGTACATGCTGGGCTTCTCGGAAGTAGCACAACCCTTGACTCAGCTCACCAAAGGGGATGTCGCTTGGCTATGGGGACCCATGCAGCGTTGGGCCTTCGAGGAGATTAAGAAGGCGCTATGTTCTTCCCCCACTCTGGCGCTACCCGATATGAAAGCGGCGGCCGAAGGACGGCATCCTTTCGTGGTACAAACTGACGCCAGTGGAGTGGCACTAGGGGGAGTACTGATGCAAGACGTAGGAAATGGGTTGCAACCTATCGCCTTTGAGAGCAGACAGTTTAATGGAGCCGAGCAGAACTACCATGCTGGCGAAAGAGAACTCTGCGCTCTCCATCACTGCACTACGCAAACTTGGCGACACTACCTCATCTGGACTGAGTTCCAATTGCAGGGTGACCACAAGCCCCTAGTCTGGTTAATGGCACCCGGACAACCTCTCAGCCGACGCCAAGCCCGATGGTACATGGATCTAGTGGAGGTAGGGGTACCCGAGATGGAATACATCCCTGGGGCGCTACTCTGGGTTCCAGACGCTCTGTCCAGGCGACCCGACTACAAGGAAATTTCCGCGAGAGAAGGACTGGTAGAAGCTGGCTTTGTGCATCCGATTACTGGGAAACCGCAGCGACCTCCCTCGGCCGCAGACACTGCCAGCAAGTTTCGACCTGCAGCTGGTAAAGAGTCCCGCCAAGGACGCGCGCCCCTGGGAGTGGTAGATCCCAACAAGTTGAAGGAGCGCAAGTCCAACAGCGCCAAGACCAAAGATCCTGAACCAGTCCTCGCGTACAGTGGGACTCTCACCTGGATGGACTCCCCTCAACTCTGGATGGACGCCTTACATACCCTGCAGCTGGCCGAAACTGGGTACGAGAAAGCAACCCTGGCAGTTCAGACGCGCTCTGGCAAACTGACATCATCCTCGCCCCCTTCTCCCAGGAAGACCCCTGTTGATTTCTCAGCAACGCCGAAGTGCAGCGAGGCTTCAACCAGACTCCTGGAGCCCAGCGATCGACAGGACTGGAAGTTCCGTGCGGACATGTTCGACTTCTTGAGTCAAGAATATGGACCTTTCGAGGTGGACGCCTGTTGCGACTTGGGAGGAAAGAATCGTCAGGTCAGCCGCTACTGGACGGACTGCTTGAAGGAAAACTGGCGAGGGTTGAACGTCTGGTGCAATCCTCCCTTCTCCTCCAACCATTTGACCATCGAGGCCGTACTGAGGAAATATGTGGAAGAATGGCGTCTGGACCCTGAGAATACTTCAGCTCTCTTCGTCCTTCCTGACTTTCAGTCTCGCATGCCACAGTGGCGGCAGTTGTTCAGATCTGCGGGAATGAGAGTGGAGTACATTATTCCTACCCATGACGCTCAAGGAGAACCTGTGCAGATGTTCGCCGCCCCGGATGGAGCCCTTCTGGATCTTCCTTGGCCCCTGCTAGTGGTGTACGCCCCGCCAGCTCGACAGCGTGTCAAGCGGGAAAGGAAAACGAGTTCCCCCCCTCCTATCGTGCGTACTGGAGAAGCGGCCAGCGTTCGAGACCTGCATCAGCATATATCAGGAGGCCAGTTCCTCAAAGCGCTGCAAGCGGAATATGGGCGACCTGGTCCCCTTCAGACTTTAAGGAAGGAAATCCAAGAAGCTCCGCATCAACGCACTCGTGACTTCTGCGTAGTGGGAGATGTGTTGTGGAGGGTGAGCGCTGGGCGCTATCAGTTGGTACTGGGGGAAGATTCACCCCTCCGTGAGGTAGTGCTGCAAGAGGCGCATGCATCTGTTTCAGCTGGACACGCGGGCAGGGACAAAACTCTGGAACGAGTACTGCGACGCTTCTGGTGGAAAAGGGCAGCAGAAGATGTGGGACGCTGGGTTTCATCTTGCACTATCTGTCAAGCGGTGCGACCGAGAAATTCCTACCCGGATGGATTGCTGAACCCACACACTATTCCTACGCGACTATGGCAAGTGGTCAGTGTGGACTTTGTCACTGGACTGCCAGTCACGGCGCGGAATCACGATGCCTTTGCTACTTTCACATGTAAGCTCAGCAAAATGGTTCACATCATCCCGTTGAACTTCCAGGACAGCTCCGCTGAGGTTATCGCTCGAATCTACTTCGACCACATCTGGAAACTACATGGCACCCCTATGAAGATTGTCTCTGACCACGACCCTCGTTTTCAGGATGCTATGTGGAAGGAATTGATGAGACTTATGGGAACTAAAGTGGCCTCCACCACGCCTTACAACCCTCGTTCGGACGGACAAGCTGAACATACCAACCGCGTGGTAGAAGACATGCTAAGATCCTTCGTAGGCAGCAATCCAGAGGACTGGGATTTGTGGTGTGCCAACGTAGAGTTCGCCATAAACGATACGCGGAGCGATGTAACCGGCTTTACCCCGTTTGAATTGGTCTTGGGGCACTCGCCTATGTCGCAACTGGACTTGTTCCTGCAAGCGGCTGCTGGACAACACTCCAAGCGTAAGGGTGGAGAAGGTACGGCACACGAGATGGCTAGTAAATTCGCGGCTCAACTAGAGGACGCCCGCACTAAGCTAGAACTGGCACAGCAACGCCAGCGACATCAGTTTGACCAGCGTCACACCGCCAAATCCTTTCAGTTTGGAGACTTGGTCTGGGTAGATGCCAAGCATCTCACGGAAAATATCATGAACCGCGAATCCTTCAGGAAGCTGGGACCTCGCTGGCACGGGCCCTTACCCATCACCGAGAGGTTCTTCAGTGACCAGCAGCGAGAGCTACCCGAAATTGACAGAGGTGCTCCGGTGGCTTACCGGCTCAAGTTACCCCCTAAATGGCGTATCCACGATGTTTTTGCGCAGCATCGCCTCAAGGAATACCGCACTGCGGATGAAGCCTTTGCGCTGCGTCGGCAAATACCTACTCCTGCCAAGGTTCTCGTGGATGGACAATCCCAGACCCATGTGTCTAAGATTCTGGCTCGAAGAGTGAAACCTATGAAAGGAGGCAAGGAAGTAGAAGAATTTCTGGTTCGCTGGACTGGGTACTCTAATGCTCATGACTCCTGGAGGACCCGTGAGTCGTTGAACTACGGGGGTGAACTCGAACAGCTCACGGAGTTCGAACAACTGAGACTATCACGAGAAGGACAAGCCCGGGAAAAAGCCTTACAGGAGGTCAGAATGCAGCGGAAGCAAAGGCGGGAACGCGCCGGAGCTCTAACTTTCCTGGACACCTCTGATGAAGGAAAACTCACTTCTCTGGACAACTGCCTAGCTTGGGAACAATACTGTCGCTCCGCTGACGCCTTTGTGACGCATCTAGCTCTTCTGGACTCTGGGGTCTCGACACGCGAGTTGCGACTACTAGTACTTTTCAGTGGTACAGGAAGTGTGGAGAGAAGTTTCATGTCATGTTATCCGAGGAGCACTGTTATAACTTGTTTAACTCAGTAAATAAAGGTTCTCTTTATATAGATACTCGCAACATATGATACTCAGGCTGATATTTTGTTATACAAAATTGTTACCTTTGTACATGCTGAAAGTAAGTGGTTTCCTATAGCGCTTTCGCCTGCCTCCACTAGAGCTAGGCTTCGTCAGTAGGATTCTGGGAACTCAGATACCTTGCTGGCGGCTATGTAATGCACGTGAGAGCATAAGGCCCACGTTTGGTTATGCAGAAAAAGATCGAGACAAAACGGCAAACTGATTTTTTCGAACTGTCTTACGAACGCGTCAGGAATTTTCAGGGAAAATGACGTAATACACCGGTCGGAGTTCCATATGAAGAGAGTGAAACAACACTAACAGCCAGATGCAAAATTTCACTTTGTCTTACGAACGCGCCGGAGTTTTTAAGGCAAAATGACGTAATACATGGCTTCGGAATATGCGGAGGAAGCAAGAGTGCAGTGGTGGGAGTCACTCGGAACCTCGGCCGTGTCTTACGAACGCGTCAGGACTTTTCAGAGAAAATAACGTAACACAACGAAAGAGCATAAGTTTATGAGACCCAGTTGGAAGAAATAGATAAGGCCAGTCCAGTCCAGAATATGCCCAAAAAACAAATCAAATAAATACCCAAACATAAATCGATCATGATCATGATCGCTGATCACCGTCGATCATGATCCTCGCTGGCAACCTACCTACGCTGAGAAGGTTCAGGACTGGGACTTCAAGCGTTACGCACCTGGTTACTTTGACGTCATCTGGGCTAGTCCACCGTGCACCGAATACAGTCAGGCTAAGACCACTGGGGTGCGACAACTGCGACAGGCTGATGCTTGTGTACGCCGAACGCTCCAAATTTTTGACTTTCTCAAACCCCAGCATTGGTTTATGGAAAATCCGATGGGCAGGTTTCCCTTTGCGCTGCGATTTCGACCCGTAGTTCGCCGGTTACCTACCCCGTTGTATTGCTCTTACTGTATGTATGGTACTGGCTATCGCAAGCCTACTTGCATCTGGACGCAGTCGCCTCCTCCAGTGGATCTACGGTACTGCACGATGGATACTCCTTGTCTTCACCAACAGACTCTGGGATCACATCCGGAAACTGCTCAACTGGGACCTCATCCAGGGCAACAAGGAGCGGGAGTTTCCACTGCTGTATACACTCTGCCCGCTGGATTGCTTCGTCAACTCTTCGAGCACCTGTTCGATCAGAAAAGCATATCACGCATCCATACGCATGGCTGATCTGTGTCTGGATCTTAGCTGCTGTACAAATGACTCTGAGTTATCATCTCTTTGTACTAACAAGCTAAGAGGGGAGGAGTTGTGCCAGGGAACAATAGCCCGGCCAAGCCATTCGATTGGCATATTGTATTTATGCATACTGGGGCAGTGAGATGGCAATGGGCTCGGAAGGGGACTCCCGAGCCATTGACTTCGTACTATGGGGAGCGAAAGCTTGGACTTGATTATAGCTGGCAGCATATTATCGTACACCCTTCTGGTGCGCTACGCCGCTGGGAGCGTAATAGGGGCGGCGGCTGGTTTCTAGAAGACGCCACTCAGTTGAAGGCGCCGGTAGCGCCATTCTCATTACCGATCAGCCGCGTTGGGATCGCGTACTGGAATCCGACGATTGTGATTGACGATGACGAATATCGTGGAATTCCCTACAAGGGGCGTAAGCCTACACACTCAGCGCCTACGAACAGTGAAGATTCGGGTACAGGCGCTGTGTCCTGGAGTAAGGAGAAGTTACCAGATTCTGATGACAATGATGACGCAGGTGTCACTAACAGTAAGGAGAAGCTACCAGATTCGGATGACAAAGATGACGCGGGTGTCATATATGACATGGACACTGCCAGTCCGAAATGGGAGCCAACTTCGCCTGAATATGACGACACCGAGGATGACGTCAGCGAGTTCGATGACTTGGTAGCTGACGATGCTGAAGAACAAGCTGAAGCTCGAAGGTTGAAGAGACTGGGACTGCAATTGATCATGGATGAGAAGGGTGAACTTCACTGGGTACCAAAGGGCACCTCCCCGACCTCACCTGTTCAGCCCGATGATCAGCCTATTACCGAGCAGAAGTCTGAGGCCATATCGGAGGATGCCCCAGCCTCTGTGGTGGAGACTGTTCATGCACCACCGAAGAAACCTTATGGGTCAGATACTGGATTGACTTCAATGGGTGAGAATAAGGCTGGGGTGTCTGAAGAGACGAAGAGGCAACCTAGGAAATATCCGAGATGTTGGACACATGAGTATATAACTCAATTGAAGTATTCCATAAGAAGTGACAGTGATGAAGAAGAAGGGCTTGACGTGGCTCCTCGTAGGAAGAAAGCAAAGATCAGCAAGGGACAATGAAATCAACTGTCTTGATTAGGATTGTCCAAATGCAGATTCTCTGATTAGGATTTGTATAGGTGGCAGATGATGATATGCCAGCCGACATGGGACAGATCGATTAGAGAATATGAACTGCGCGACTTGAAAGTATAAGACTTGAATATTGCCCATTTGGAGGCTGTTCAAAACTTGAAGTAACTATTTGGAGGAGCTGTTGCTCAACCTGTTAATTTACTGGTCAATCTTTCCTGCCATAAAGATATTGCAATTGCTTGAATTGTAGCCTTGTTCACTGTGCCTAAGACAAAATGGCTAGATGTATCTCTTGACTGGATTACTGACCTGCCTATCACCACTAATGGGCACGGCAGTATATTTGTGGTAATGTGCCAATTTTCTCATCGCTGTCATCGCATTCCCTTCAGCATGACCTGGACAGCTCAGCATACTGCTTCTATATATATGCAGCATATCTTCAAGCTCCATGGTCTTCCGAGGAACATCATCTCAGATCGAGACCCCAGATTCACCTCTACATTCTGGCAAACACTGTGGAAATCTACTGGTACAAGATTGTCTATGACGTCCTCACACCATCCACAGTCGAATGCAGCCAATGAGAGGAGCCATGCCTTCATCGAGGATATCCTCAGGTACTTTTCAAATTGTTGATTCATGATTCGATTTCACCATCCTCTGGTTTATAAACTGATTAGGTGGTATGTTTTCATCCTCAGGTGTTGTTGCAATGATACTTCAGCCAATTCGTGGGAGGACAAGTTGCCTCTGGCGGAGTTTGCAATTAACAACACAGTTTCTGCATCAACTGGTTATTCACCATTTTTTCTCGACTCGATGGCGCAACCACTTTCGCCTCATGACCTGGTAATCACTATTCCGCCAGAAGCTCCTGTTCCAATACAAAGAGCTATTCGAGATCATTTTGACCAGTACTCGGCTGTTCATGCCAACGCGGTAGACAACATTTCCCGAGCAGCAGAAATTAGCCAAGCCAGATTCAATAAGACTCACATGCCTCGGCAGTATGCAGTTGGGCAAAAAGTTCTTTTACGGACCGAGTTTATTCAATGGACTGGTTTGACAGAGGCAGGCAGACACTTTAAGCAGCCATATATTGGGCCGTTCACCATTTCTAAAGTGCTTAGCCATGGGCGTGCATACGAGTTAGATTTCGGAGACCTCGATATCCGTATTCATCCGGTACAGCCTGTATCCAGATTAGAGCTGTACAATGACTCGATCCAAGCACCTTTGCCTCTGCCACAGATGATCACCGAAGAAGGGCAAGCACTGTTTGAGATATCACATATACTCTCAGATAAGATCACTAGAGGTGTCAAGTACTATTTAGTGCGATATGCAGGCTACGGCCCTGAACATGACACCTGGGTCAAAGCCACAGAGCTGACCAATGCAGCAGACATAATAGCTGCCTATGAAGGCTAAACATTATATTAAGCCTCATGCCCTTACTTCTTGTAATACATACTAATACATGTCGATCATCTATATACCTTGCTCTTAATGTTTTATCATTATGTTGCATAGAAGCGGGAAATTGATCCTTCCTTGCTAAGGTGTAGTGAGCCTTGTACAAAATCATACCCTTGCACAGATACGCATACATGCGAGATATCATATCTGTGGATAAATAAAAACTGCTAAATGCTACCTTTGCCAAAACCGTGGTTTGTCATCGGATTTTTTGGCCAGTCATTCGAAGCTACCGGAGATATCGACTGAGGTAGACGGAGTTGTGATCCTAAGTTGTGCTTGACAAACATAACTAAATAAATTTCACATTAGTACGTGGCGAATCCATTCTCACTCATCGCGATAGATGTTCGTCAAAGCGTGCGTACTGGACCATATCAAGAGTGAGCAGACCGGGTAAGGATTATAAGTCCAATCCCGTTAAGCAGGGCCACTCTGTTTGCATTAAAACAAGCCCCCGGTGAAATAACTCCGGAAACAAACACGGGCTCCCCATGACCGCCTATGAGCCTCCAAAAGTAGCTTCAGGAGGGGAGGAAGGGTTGGGTGCACAATATATAACAACTGTGGAAACGAACAGCAAACGATCAGTTGTATATATAAGGCCGAGAATCGTTCGATTAATGAGAAATTGTTAATTCGTGGGATCATCGTTCGCAAAAGCGACGACGGCTAGCGCAAATAATCCGTAACGTACACTTCGGATGCTTTGAATCGTCACTCTGACGCACGATACGCGTGGATCAATCAGTAATCCAGCGTCAATCTGTATCACGAAACGCAATTCATTGAACCTTGAATCGTTCAAGGGGGCTACATCCTAAGAACTGTAAGGTGAGGGACTAAAGTGGACTCAGTTCCCCCCAATAACCTAAAAACACCATGAGGGACGCCTCAAATCGGTGTAAGAAGACTGGTACCGGCAAGAAGCAACAACAACAAAGACATCATAGACATATACAAAGGTATGCCCGTTGTGAGGTCACAACTCTTTTAAGAGGGGAGATCTGTCAGGGTCATGACCGATGACATATGTGTCATACATGTCATACGTGTCATACCTGTCAGACATGTCATGTCATGTCATGTCATGTCATGTCATGTCATGTCATGTCATGTCATGTCATGTCATGTCATGTCATGTCATGTCATGTCATGTCATATATTATAATGACAGTCGTCAGTACGGTCGACTATGACTGTACATGTCGTCAGATGATACGTCACGTCATCTGTCATTATTCAAGGAAAGACTTGAATGACACCTGTCATCGAGAGTTCGTACGTCGAACTCGAAGATGGCAAAGCAAGATACATCTTGAAGTAACAAACAAGAACCATCTTTGCTTTAAGCATGTGCGGAACAAGCATGCGCAGTATTATGGAGCGAACGTATTATTCGTTCTGACGATACTGGTCGTTCAACCAACGTCTCGGGTTCACAACCCAATTGCGGTACCATCTAAGCGATGGGAGACGTATGGTATAGATGAGGAAGCGTTGTGCTTCAGCAGTATCTTCACACAGAAGTTCTGCACTCATCCCCCGCTATTATCTTACGCTTGTGTTACTGTTTTATAACGCAGCGTTTACTTGTATTTTATATGATATATTGAGGGCTCGCTTATCTAGCCCTAAGAGATGAAGAGCTGATGATCTCTGTTGCACTGTATCTTTTTTATGTGCACCACTAAAATGCCCCGTGATATAATAATCTCACTGTATAGGCTTGTATAATGGCGATATGATCAGATATGTAATGATCAATGAAGACAAGATGACCAGTATGGCTTATTCAGCAGGCATGACTACCTCAAAGAGATGCCAATACACGGATACATTTCAAGACATAAGGGCAATAGATGCTGGATTTGGCACGCCGACAGTGTCATCGTCATCTGTGTCATCACCGATATGGCTCGACTACTATGACTTCTTCACTGTCATCAGCGCCATCTCCGATATCGACTTCGGTAGTCAGACAGTTCATAGCATCTGTCATTTCCACAACTGACACCTTAGGGGCTGTCATCACATTCTTTCGGCGGAAGCTATAACACATCGTATTATCTTGTGTATAGCTTCACAGTTTCACGGTTGACATATCCGAGCGTAGCACCCGACTTGCAGTGCTTCACTGTGTGTTTGTTTTCACAGGTTTGCGCCCACCACCGGCCTTAGGTGGTTATTTAAAACCGCCAATTATGGCTGGCTAAAGCCTTTATAGGGGCTCGGGGCTGAAGATCGGGGCATGAGGTTCTAGAACGCACTAGTCACGAAAGGGGTAGAGTGAGAGAGAGGAAGATTTTCCGTTCGTGAGCACAATTGCTTAGGACAAAGATGGACCGGTCTAGCTAGCCGCAGTCTCCGAAGCAGCACGCGCGTCGACATCAAGCCTCACGACACGATCGCCACCCCTCTCTTACCTTACCCTATTTCGCGGCTGTAAATTTTGAACCTTTGACCCTGAATTTGAAGCCCCTGCCCTTATTTTCTATAGATTGCTCAAGTGTAAATTTGTTTTCTCTTGACGAGAACTTTGCAGTGTATTCTTTAGAACCTTGATTATCGAACATTTTGAATTCTTGGATTTTCTTGTCTAACGCTCGAGGACCGCAACTGTAAAATTTCCGGCATGGCCTCTACGCCGTAACAGCCGATGGCTCCAGCAAGATTGAGAGCGCACCCAGCTGGTGCATCTAAGAGGCAGCTGTAATTTGATCAACTGGTGCCCACACCAGTCGCCGCGTCATCACAACAATCAGCAGCTGAGAAGATGTTTCATTCCGAATCAGCGGCTTTCCTTGATGATCAGCAGAAGATTGAGGCGCTAGTAAGGGGCGTTAAATCTAAGCTGTGTGGCAAAGGGGGCGCCATCGACGAGTGGAGGTTTTGTGGTGACGAGTCTAATGCTCGCTCACTACTTGACTCCCTCGTTGAGGAGCTTACCTCGCGCCTCACAAGGTTTAACGTCCTTTACGCGCATGCTTTCCGTCTGGACGACGTCACCGCGACAGTGATGCCCAACGCAAACAAACTTCTAAAGGAGTTGTTGGAGTATCTCTGTGGCGGTCCAGCGCTCGCTTCAGTTCGGGAAGCACATCGTTACTTCCCTGACGACGGCAAGGTTATTTTAACTGCCTTAGTCAGGGATGTGATGCCTGACCTGGAGGATTTTGACAAAACTGACTTCATATTTACCCCCACGGTAGACGGAGGTCCCGGCAGGTGTGAACCCCAAATAGTTCATCAAGGCTTTCACTGACGCTGTCAGTAACGCTGCGACGGACTTGGGGCAACACTCCAGCCTCGACATCTCGAGGGAAGATGCAGTACGGTTGTTCCTTCGTCGTACATGTCCCGTCACCTACAAACAGGTGCACGAGGACTACGCGATTGAAAAGGTCAAGACACAGGCAGAGCTGACCCTGGTGAGCTGTGGACTCGCGATTCAGCGGGTCTACAACACACTAGGGAAAGCGAAGTCACTAACAAACGCCTTTTACAATGATGCAGGGCACCGCCACGGTGAACGTGGCGGTCTGGACCCCAGGGGAGCCCCTGACCTACGCCCTACCCGCCCGCGTGATGTTTATTACCCTGGACGGTCTTCCCACCCAAGAATTTCCGTTTTGCTGCCTCCCCCTTGCCGAAGGGGGGGAATTGGCCGCAGGGAATCCGCAGGAAGGGAAAAGGCAAAGGCAAGGGCAAGAAGGGCAAGGGGCAGAAGCAGAAGGCCCGAGTCACCTTCCACCCGGGTTCCAAACAGTTCTACGGGAACTGTTGGTCCTGCGGTGGAAGGCACCGCCAGGCGGACTGTACACACATGCAGCACCTGGCGGCACACTCCATGCGGCTTGACCCCGAGGCTCTGGCCGAAGGGGCCTTCACCGATGTTCTGGCAGCTCGCTACCAGGCATCTTACGAGCATTCGGAGGAGGCCTTTCAGGGCAGTCTGTTGGGAGCACGGCACACCAGACATTTGTGACTCATCGGAGTCGGTGTGCACGTACCCGGACGACGGCTCCATGTCCTTTGCCGCCTATCTCACCCAGGGGGATGAGGCCTCTCATGCGCCCGCTTGGGCATCGCAGGAGTGGACTGACTCTGAGTGGGATGCTTGGGAGCATGAATCCTACACTCAGGAACAACATGACGAGTGGGATCGACTCCAGCGGAAGGCTTCCGCAAAGTTCCAAGCCTTTTGCTATGCAGGGGACGAGGCGGACTACAATGAGCAAGATCTTTAGGAGCCGTACTCCTCCCTTTCACTACAGTAAAACGCGATATATAAGAAACCGCCCCGAAAACGCCAGCCGCTAGTTTCTTATCGGGTGGGTCCGAAATTCCCCAAGTCGGCGGGCGATTTTCTTAAATTTGGGTCGTTGGATTTATCGAGTTCAGCGTGCCAATTTCTTAAATAGGGATAATGTTCGGCATTGGATTTTGCTCGATACGGTTGTAGCGCCCAGTTTCTTATGTGGAGGTTGGTGCGCAGCTCATGCTCTAGCGGCAAAGTTTCTTAATTTGCCAAAGTTCACATCTCTTCTACCGTCTCTAGCGTGCAGTTTCTTAATTCAGTGGGGAAAAGCATGGACGCAGGAGTAAAAAACACACTGAAGTCCCTAAAACGTTTAGTAGGGGCATTA
This sequence comes from Cymbomonas tetramitiformis, assembly GCA_001247695.2. Taxonomy (NCBI): domain Eukaryota; kingdom Viridiplantae; phylum Chlorophyta; class Pyramimonadophyceae; order Pyramimonadales; family Pyramimonadaceae; genus Cymbomonas; species Cymbomonas tetramitiformis. The sequence goes on from LGRX02026983.1 coordinate 20,674, forward strand.
ACGATCGTGGGTAGGGGCAAACAATAATGGCAACATTGTACTTCGATCACTATCGATAACGCACACTAGCATGTTAGCTTATGAATTATTGAATCTGAATTTTTTTCCAGCGGTCAGTTTCTTAAATAGGCTAATTATCTCAAAGGGGGAGTTCTCGTTTCCTAGCGGTTTACTTTCTTAATCCATAGCTTTTTGGATGGCGAGCGGAGCATCATGCTAGCGGCTAGTTCCTTAGAGTTTCTTAGACAAATACGAAAAAAACTAGCGGCTAGTTTCTTATAGACCCAATTTCTTATATACCGCGTTTTACTGTAGGGAGAGTTCATTTTGGCAGCTTCGGGGTGGGTGGTGTCGATCGTGACACCACTCCAACCCCGCCGGTCGATGCCCGCATGGACCCTGTCGCTGCCACTGAGACACCGCTTGATCTTTCGTCGTTCTACCGTGCGGACCCGAGCATCACATGCTCACCGTGTGACCCACAGCCTGCGTCTTCCCAGTCGCATCTCGACGCAGGTGTGGAGTTAGACGGGACCACTCAGACGTTGGATCCTACCGCGCCGTTCTCGGGTGACACACCGGGCGATGCCGAGCATGGAGACACCTGTATGCACCCCGTGTCAGCGCTCTTCGCACACGAGACACCCCTGGAGCCTGGCTCCGGGTTGTTCGCTGACATGGTGTTGGCAGGTGATCTTCGGTTCCAATCAATGACCGAACAACATCTCAGTGAGACCCGGGAGTCGCAAGGGGCTTGGGGGCCGAGGTCTTGGAGCTCACAGCTGGAGTCTGTGGCTGGACCGGAGCCCGGCCCTTTCGAGGAGCTTCGGCGTGGCCTTCGCGGCACTCCTCCCGGCCTCACCGACAGGGAGCAGGACCACTGGGACAGGCTGTGGTGTGAGGATCACACCCAGCCCACGCAGTGGTACGACACCCTGCCGGCTTCGGCCGCAACGACTTCGAGGGAACCATCCAGCTCTTGAGCACTGGTCCATATCAGATGATTGTCACACCAAGCAGTGGACGGGTCAGTTCTTCTATGGTAACATTCCCTTCAGTATCAGTATGATTGACAGAATGTTGACTAAGGGCAACCATGACTTTCTCCTTGACCCGCATAACACCACCTACTTCTGGATTGTCCCATATATGCCACAACACCAGATATGGCACAAGACATGTACTATGGAGGTACTGCACATCTATCCTAAAGGCAGTAAGAAGATATTCAGTTTCTCACGGAAGCACACATATGCTTCCAGTCACCCACTGACACCGGCTGGCTCAGATGGCGGACCTGACAGAGTATTCATTGATGGCACTCCCTTTGAGATCTGTATCCTGTTCAGGAACAGAAACACACCTGTTCGGGTCAGTCCCTTTGTGGAGTTCCATGCAGTCATGGGTCACGGCTCTACGGCCAGTCTGCTTAAGCTCTACGACCTACCTGGCATCCAGCTCGGTCGGCCTCTGCTATCTAGGCGAGCTATAGCAGCTATGCCGACCTGCTCTCAGTTCTGTGCAGTATGCTGTACAAGTAAGCTGAAGCAGAAGCCCTGTGGACACCATGACCAGCTGAGATCAGTTGCCATACAGCCCGGCCAGAAGTGGGCTGCTGACATGACAGGACCTATTACACCAGCTGGCTACAACGGCCACCTGTACCGATGTCAGCTCATTGACTATGTCAGCAGGTTCATATTTGTATATACCTTCGTACAGAAATCAGAAGAATACTACACCTGTCTGGTTCATTTCTACGGCAGCTTACATGCAATGGGGTATGCACCACAGTCCATTACACTCCGTACAGACTGTGCTCCAGAGATGGGTGACCCCCAGTGTGTTGCTTTCTATCAGAAGCATCGTATATTACACCAGAAATCATCACCTACAGTACATACAGACAATCCTCATGCAGAGAATGCCATTGGCAAGATATCCGACATGACTAAGGCATTACTTCTGGCAGCTGGCATGCCCGAGGACTACTGGCCTCTGGCTGCCACCCATGCTGGCTTCATATGGAACCTCTCTACTCACAAGAACATCTCTTCTACACCATTTCATCAGATCAGAGGCTACCACTATGGCTATGCAAAACTGAAGGCCTTCGGCCAAAACTGCTATGTCATTATGTCTCAGCAACAGAGGAACTCCAGACAGCCTGGCATGTCTAGGAAGTCTCAGCGGGCGGCCTGGTCAGGCCGTCTTGTTGGTGTATCAGTCAGCTCTCTGGCATATAAGATCTTGGATACAGAGACAAATATGGTACACTATGTTGGCAAGCCTCACTGGATTCATAATCATCAGGACATGGGAGAGATATTGGGCTCCTTTCCGGACCCACATCAGGCAGAGCGGGAGTTTGATGCATCCTATGACAGACCGCAGCCGTTCAGTGACAGCTTTGACACAGCAGGCTCGAGGATTCATGGTATTGGTTCTTTCTTTGACGGAGAGGAGTCACACGCATGTGTTCAGCTTATTCAGACAGATGGCACAGTTACCTGGACTATGGCAGTCAGATATGTATCACATACATCAGATGGTCAGCACTATCGGGACCTACTGCACTATCTGGACTGCTACTTTTGGCCATCATTTGGGGTTTTACTGATTGAAACCCATGACAAATAGACCAAACCCTAATACAAATATGTAGGTGTATCAATAGTGACTTGCAGTCACTTAAGTGATAACTTGTCAGTTGATTTATTACTTACTTAGGACTGTAAACTCCTTAGATAACCTTAGCCAGTAGCTTAAGGCGAGACTTACTCCTCGGTCCAGTCGCTTGTCAGTGACTGTTGATCGCGTTGCCTACCCACGAATGGGTCTGCTGGATGTCTGCTTTATCTCTTTGGATATATTATGACAATACTCTGGATGGCATTACCATCCAGATACTAAGTAACCAGAGCAAATGCTCATAGTAATTTATCATTTACTTGGGCATATGGCGGTGCACTGAAAGAGTATCAAAATGATATCTTCAGTTTCCAAGTAAATCAGAACAATGCTAACAATTAGAGCAATGTCTGTGATAACCTCTATCAGCTACATCAGTGTCAGGATGAATTCTGATCTGTGAGATTTATTGAAATATGCATTGAAGTGATCAGGTACTGAATCAACTGTCAGAATGCATAGAAGATGATGATGTTGCTCCAGCGATAGAGTGAAAAGGGCATGGACAGTGTTCAACAGTGACCAGCTGTTTTGTGAACACTGTATACTGCCTTCGGGTCTGGAGATATTCTCCATCCAGCCCTTCACGCAGCATGTGGATTGATCTTGTTCCCTTATCTATCGCCATCACTGACATCCAACACGCACATGTGTTTGTTGGATGGTATTTATGTATCATAAATGTGATGTTGATATTATACTTGATCATTTACACTTACTGAATCAGTGTAATGTCAATATACATAGTAATGTCAGTGATTTGTGCATTGTGCAAGTACTTACTGATTGAGTACACTTAAGCAAATTGATATGGATTAATCATACAAGTTAGTCTGTATACCACTGGACAGCATATGGCAAGTATGATGCATATCAATTTAGTTAGTATAGTTGTAATCATGCACTTCTCATCATGATGGATGATGAGTTGAATGGTATATTTTCACAAGTGGCTCCGGTGTGTATTCCATCTTGATCAACAGGAGAACAGTTATTCCATCCCAAATCCTCCGTCAGGAATGACTGAGCTAATTCCTGTCTTAATGACCAAGACTGGCACCTTATACTATTTGGATTTTCATTATAGCCTATACTTGCAAAATATGTGAGATGATGTTAGATCTTGCATGTATGAGATATGCATGTTGCAGTGTGGTATAGGTGTATTGCTGGATAATAACAGAAAGCTGAATGGCATTAATGAACACTACCCCATCTGGACTATTGTGAAGGCTCGTCAGACAATCAGAGCACCTATCTACAGTGCACTTCTCATCTCCACCCACAGAGGCAACAGGAGGCCCTACGGTGTTATCCTGGAGCCCTGCCCCGACGAGCCGGCCGGCTGGCACATTGATCTCCCGGCCAACCTGATTATCTTCCCATCTACTCATTCAGCAGCTTACCTGCCCTTCTCTGACACCCTCAGCAGTGACCTCAGAGCAGAATACATGTTTGGCAGTTTCAGCAGCATGGACCAGTTTCTCTCTGATGCTCCTACCTCTACTATTATCCATATGCTTGAGGTCTCGGCACCAGAGATTAAGCTACCTCACGGTGTCAAACAGGCCCTATCCTCACCACAGTCTGAAGACTGGCTAAAAGCTATGGATCAGGAGGTTGGTGATATGGTTAATCAGGAAAAGCTCAAGCTGGGAACACCTTCGGCTAGTGCACAGTACCTTACTACACTATTTGTACTGTCTATGCCATTCAAACCTGATCCTACTGGCGCAGGCAAGGCCTATCAGATATTTAAAGCCCGTATGGCTGGTGACGGCAGCAGAACTACAGGCTACCTTCCGTGGGAGACCTCTTCAGCTACCCCAGAGATATCAGCTTTCAGACTGCTATTCATATTTGCAGCTCTATTCCAGCTGGTGGTGTCACATCTGGATGTGTCTCAGGCCTTTATGCATGCTAAGCTTGAGTTCCCCGTGTGGATTCAGTTTCCCTCTGGCTATACTTTTAAGGGCTACAGCTATGCATTACTCTCATATGCGCTGTACGGCCTCAAGATTGCCGGTGCATCATGGCAGAGAATGGTTAAACAGTTTATGCTCAGTTTCAAATACATGGGACAATCATTCAGGCAGTCTACACATGATGCCTGTATCTATTTCATCTACACGCCTACGGTTAAGGCTATGTGTGTGGTATATGTGGATGCTTTGGTATGGCCTGTTCCACGGCCCTTGAGAGGGCCTTCTGGACTGCTTTCAGAGCAACCTTTAAGGCCAAACACTTGGGTCCTATTATATCTTCTATCCTTCAGATGACAGTACAACATGATGACCAGGGGGTGTACCTCAATCAGTCTCGGCGAATTAACGATACGTCTGCCCGAATAACTTGGGCAATTCGGTCAGAATCGAGTCGGACGTGTGCCCCAGCTTTCCCAAATGCTTTCTGAACAGGTGACGGTGTTCAAGAGCACGAATCGACTTGAATTTCCAAAATCAGCCAGAAGGCATGTGAGCGTTATTATCATGGCCGCCTCTGAGGGCCTGACCGCTCTCACTGCCCCTCGCCAACCGCCCGACCCTTGACACCCCCATTCGACTCGGTGGAGGTGCTCGCTGAGCTGCACGACGTGTGTGCTGGTCTCGACTTGGTACAGGCTGTTGAATCGCGCCATCTCTCCTATCCGCTCAGCCATGAAGCCCTCGATATGTCTTCATAACCACACTACCTTATCACACCCCGATATGTGCGGTATAGAGCCGCCAAGGCGCGTCATTTGTGGTGCATGCATCTTCCCCAGGGGGGCATGGGGAAGGCTCTTCTATCGATACTCCGAGTTATAACCCTAAGTCTGTCTTGTGGGACTCGTTATCAATGGATGCTCTCCGAGGCAAATGGGGTAAGGGACATGTCACTAGAGCGATTTTCGACGGCGAACACGATGAAGATGTCGTATCGCCCATCTGGATCAGTGATCTATCCGGATTCGCAACGGGCGGCAAGCCCCCCCCTGGAGAGGCATATCCTACCGTACTGCGCGCTATCCCCTGTCTACGCCCCGCAGGGGCGCTCGGCGAAAATCGACCATTCCACTTTGTCAAATCACCAATCTGACCTCAGAAACGTGTTCCTCGCACAAAATTACCTCAAGATATCATATCCCCAAATGTCATTCCGAGTAAGTAAGGCGTTCACGCAATGCCGCCAAACCCTACATCAAGGAAACTTACCGCATATTTTTTCGCTGGATTTTCGCTGCCTGCCTGCCTGCCCCCTCACTTCCTCCCCCTCCTGAAGCCTAGGCACCTCGACATCTGACCTCCAAACAAACCCCCGCCTTTTAGCACTATCATATACGATCCCGCCAAGTCCACCCCGCCCCCTAAATCGAAACTTTAAATCTCGCTCAAGATAACGATACGTCTGCCCGAATAACTTGGGCAATTCGGTCAGAATCGAGTCGGACGTGTGTCCCAGCTTTCCCAAATGCTTTCTGAACAGGTGACGGTGTTCAAGAGCACGAATCGACTTGAATTTCCAAAATCAGCCAGAAGGCATGTGAGCGTTATTATCATGGCCGCCTCTGAGGGCCTGACCGCTCTCACTGCCCCTCGCCAACCGCCCGACACTTGACACCCCCATTCGACTCGGTGGAGGTGCTCGCTGAGCTGCACGACGTGTGTGCTGGTCTCGACTTGGTACAGGCTGTTGAATCGCGCCATCTCTCCGATCCGCTCAGCCATGAAGCCCTCGATATGTCTTCATAACCACACTACCTTATCCCACCCCGATATGTGCGGTATAGAGCCGCCAAGGCGCGTCATTTGTGGTGCATGCATCTTCCCCAGGGGGGCATGGGGAAGGCTCTTTTATGACCTTATGACAGCTAATAACATACCCGAGAGACCCTTCCGCACACCTATGGACTCTAAACTTGTGATATCGAGACCAGCAGACCCTGACCTCACTCTGGTAAAGCCCTATCGGTCTATCCTTGGGTCTCTGCTCTGGCACAGCAGGACTTCACGGCCAGATATCTACTATGCAGTTATCTATCTATCGCAGTTTGTGGCCTGTCCCTCAGAGGACTCAATGAAAGCTCTTATCAGAATTGCACAGTATCTGGACTGCACGGCACACTACAGGATGGCCTTCTATTACCCTGAGAGGCCAGCACGTGTGCTCACACTGTTTGTGTACTCCGATGCTGACCTGGCCAGAGACTTGGAAAACTCAGCTAGATCATACTCTGGCATGGTGATATTCTTCTGTGGCATGATTCTACAGTATGGTACAGTCCGACAGACTATCACAGAGACATCTTCTACGGGTTCAGAATATGTTGCAGCATCTACTGCAGCTCAGCGAGTACTGTAGTATGAATCTCTTATGTTTATGCTGACAGAAATATTCGGCTATATCCAACACCCTATTCAAGGACAGCCACCCTCTACTACTGGACTTGATTCTGAGATCACTGAAGCAGAGAGGGTCGCCACTGACATTGCATTCAGTTACCCTGGGTTACAGCCAGGCACTCTCCTTACTAAACTCCTGGACTACACTACACCTACGGGTACAGGAGTCGGTGGTGTCAGGCCTGATGGCAAGTCAGTGACAGATGAACTCGAGATTTATTCAGAATCAGACCGCAGGCCAGTAGACTATCAGAATATGAGAAGCACAGAATACCTACCAGCCTCAGCAACCTGCCCCAGATTGGAGCTTCCAGTTCCTCTTCTCCTGGATGATGATGCATGCAGATCTATTGCTGAGAATATCCCGCTATCCCAGAAAATCAAGCATGTTCTGGTCAGATTCCATATGCTCAGAGACTTTGTCAGACTGGGCTGGATCATATGCTGGAGGGTACCTTCGGAGAAGAACTTGGCTGACCCCTACCCCAAGCCGGTTCCTCCCACCAAGAACACCGTGCCCTACTTCAACATGCTCTTTGACAGCTACATGGATATGCAAAAGGCAGTGATTCAGGCTGCCAGATATTTTGGATTTTCGACATGGAGGCCTACTCAGAAAGCAGCAGCATGATCTGACTGTGAGTACCCTCTGTTTTGTCCTGTTTTGGGTTTTGTATCTGACTGTGCTTTGCAGGTACTTTGTTGCAGGTACTTTATGATTTGGTTTTGAAAATATGTACGGAATACAACCTACCGATAGATTGACAGTTAGCCTAGAGGTTTAGCAAGCATGCACAAGACCTGTTATGTGAATGTTGCATGCCGTACCTTGACTCCTACGACCTTATGTACCCTTCGGGGACCCGTGACCGGCACCTGTCTCGTACGTGAGAGCCTCTACCTCCACCCGCTGTGACCCTCCCTACATCTTCCTTTGTCTGTAAGTCTGACGGTGACGGGGTGACCTGGACCTGCCTTCGGGTACTACTCCTTGTCATATCCCTGACGAAGCATCCGGCTGCATGGCACCGCGGTGTGCGGACCCTCAGGGCACAGCAGCATACTATTCCCCCGGTGGAGGAGTGGCACTAGAGACAGGCGGGAGCTGATAGGCCTGCCAGGACCGTGTGGACTTTGTCCAGCTTTTTGGGGTTTTCAGCCCTGGCAGGCATGATTGTGGTTCTTTCTGGTCTGGACTGGAGATTGGTATGAGTGTATGCATTCTGGTCTGCCCACCTCACTCGAGGTGGTGTGCTGGATTTGGCACGCCGACAGTGTCATCGTCATCTGTGTCATCGCCGATATGGCTCGACTACTATGACTTCTTCACTGTCATCAGCGCCATCTCCGATATCGACTTCGGTAGTCAGACAGTTCATAGCATATGTCATTTCCACACCTGACACCTTAGGGGCTGTCATCACATTCTTTCGGCGGAAGCTATAACACATCGTATTATCTTGTGTATAGCTTCACAGTTTCACGGTTGACATATGCGAGCGTAGCACCCGACTTGCAGTGCTTCACTGTGTGTTTGTTTTCACAATAGACTTATTATGAAGCCTTCAAAGGCAGCTAGCATTAATGCTGGATTGGTCAGCTCAGTGGCTTTGACCTATCTAGGTGTTGTACTCAGGCCGTAGCCTGCATATTGCATTGAGTAATCCTGACACCTTTAATGATCCAATCAGATGATATGTATGAAATATCAAGAATGGTTGTCCTTTTTCAATGATCATCGGTGGCAGAGGCTATAGTGCTTGCACCGTGTCAATATACAATTCTAGTCTGGATACATGCTAGACCAGATGTATACAATGTCTTGGTCTTCAAAATCAAGCTCACATGTATGTCATGACTGATGACCTTAGAAATGTTTGATACATATATGTGTCAACTTTGTGGAGTTCTGCATGGTTTGACTGTATATAGTCACGATTACCAAAACAAAAACGATGATGCAACTTACTTGTTTTATTATTTGTCTTTATTATTTATTTGGTTTTTAGTTGTATTTTTAGCTTATCATCTTCCCCCCTCAAGGAAGTGTATTGCTAGGCGGTTGTCAAGCGCCGTTTAAATACAACAGAGGTCCGACCTCTATGTGATGACGTGGAAGCTTACTATGAAGCTGGATAGCAGTTCTCGGGTTGCAAGGTGCCTCGCAGTTCTTGGGATGCAGCCCGAATCCACGTCATCAGCGTGGGTCATATAGTGCCCATGCATGTGTTGTATAAAATACAACACTACCCTCCAGCGGCGAAGTGGTTTGCCATTACCATCATCGTATGCTGTGGGATATCAAATATATGATCAAAGAGCATGGTGATATGTGTACCATGTTTGTCATTATCGGAGGGACTGTGTCTTCTTTAAACTCCTCATGACTATATGTATAATGGTGTTGTACTGATGTCAACACCTTCTCTCTGAGCGATTTATTGATTTCAGATGTGATGTCGTGGCAGTCAACCTTGTCCGCTTGTACCGGAGGTTGTATGAATTGTGTCCACGTCATATTGTGTCCATGCATACGCGATCTTAGCGCAGGTCACAATACAGTGCCCGAGCATACGCGATTTTAGCGTAGGTCACATTGTGCCTCAATTTATTACATCTGAGAAAATCTATTACTCATCTTTGTGAGTTACTTTAGACAGCATTGTACTGATTGCAACGCTTTTTCTGATGATTTATATATCACAGGTTATACCAAATGTGGTGATCAGTCCAGTGTAATATTTTGTCACCGGAATGTACAGGGATTGTGAATTATTGCAATCCAGCCGGAGGAATAATCTCAGCAGCTGTTCTGTACTATTGAATTCATCGGAGTTATACTCATTTCGACGATTCGAAACCCATGTCATTTGTAGTGATGACAACTCATATGAATATATAGGGGTTTCCTCAGAATGCTTTTATGTGATGTCAACATATCATGAACAATTCACTTGCATCTTAGGACAAAGGAGTCACGCTTGGAAGGTTTTGCATGGTGGTCACCCAACAGTTGTCAGCTGTTATTCGGATGCCACATTCTGTCTTCAGTACTGGGACTATATCAACCAGTCCTACAGCGATGCACCTGTCCTTCCCACTCTTATGTACGGCTATAGTGCCAAAGTGTATCAGGTGGGATATATATATACATTATATAACTATCATCTTCTGATCCAGGATATGCAATTAAGCATGGTATCAGGTTATACGTATATATATAGTTCAGCATTCCGCACTTACTCGAGGATGTAAATGCTGAGCAATAGTCAACTTATAGTCATTGGGATATAGTTTCCCATCCGAGTTTACACTTTGTTAGTGACGGTGGGTTTAACGTTGTACAGATTTCAACGTTACTTGTGGATGCAGTGATTTTATCAAAAGCAATCCATCATAAATCACCAGATCGGAATATAAAATGGATATGTGTGTAAATTATGTCTGTACATTATGATGAGGTGATGTATGTATATATCCACCTTCTTCCCCCCTCAAGGAAGTGTGAACACACAGGCAGTTGCCAAGTGCCTTTATACCTCATGATATAGCATGCAATCCTTATAGGAAGCAGCTTATACTGTGCTAGGAGGCAAGCACAAGAGCAAGAAAAACGGCTAAGTATAAAACGCAAGAGTACTCAGTACGGAGTACAGTAGGACCGATCAGAATGATGTTGATGTGAGGTGCCTAGCCTGTTGTACGGAGTACTCAGTACAGTTGAGTTATGGAAAGAGTTCCTGAATGTATAAGAACTCTAAGTGTAACCCGTTTCGGGGAGATGAACTGATGAACTGAAAAGTATAACATAAAAGTAAAGAGCCGTAACTGCTGTATATTGTGTATTGAAAGCATGCACTGATAGCAAAAGCATAACTATGTAGATTTACGAAACCGAAGTCTTGTAGTTGACCAAGCGTAATCATACCTCGTGCGGTCGTTTAATAAGTGTAGATAGAATAAGTCCGAAACCGTAAAGAAGAGAAGAAGCAAGAGTGTAGACTCCTACAAAATGGTAATTAGTTCGTGTTTTCACGTTGCTTCCCTGTCTTTCTAGCGCGAATTCTGATCATACCCGCCCCGCCTTGCGCGACTAGCTAGCGAAGTGCGTGCACTACGAAATCGAGAATGCCTGTGCTTTCGTTCTTGTTGCGCGGTGGTGTGTGGGTTTGAGGGTTCCAGGTCGCTTGGAGCCGCGTCGGTGTGGAGGAATCTAGCCCGACGACAATCTTTTGAGGTGCGCGCGTTGCCTTAGTCCTAGCACGCATAGCACGCATAGCACGCATAGACGTGTTTTGGGACTCGCAGGTGCGGGAAATTAGAATCGTCTCCGTTTTTCGGCAAATCCGACCCTTCGCGGCGGAAGCGCTGCGCAAATTTTTGAATTTTGCGTGGCCTTTGCTGAAATTCGGGGTTGGTTCGGGATTTCCCCTACCTTTAATTTAGCCTTCTAGTCCCCCTTATTCGGGAATCTCCGCGCTTCGGCCGGTGTGTCTACTTGTGCTCGCGCGCAAGTGGCGAATTCCTGGAAGCGGGTACTAGTTGCCGCACCAACCGCTTTTCGATTGGTTAATTCGCGGGCGTGCAACGTTTGATGTTCCCCATGGGGCTTTAGCTTTCTAGGATCCTCTTTTCCGGGAATCTCCGCGCCTCGGCCGGTGTAGCCGCTTGTGCTCGGGCGCAAGTGGTAAATTTCTGGATCGGCGGGTGCTAGTCGCCACGTGTGTCGTGTACACTTTCGGCTTTAGCTAAATTAGATCTCACGCATAGCACGCATACTATGCCCATGTATTCAGATGAAGAGGAATGCCTCGGTCGGTCGGGCCGGCGTGGGGGGGGTCGGGCCGGCGCCGCCCCCGGCTCAGCCGTGGGGTCCGGTCGGTCGGGGTCTCGCGCTGCGGGCCTGTCAGTCGGCCCAGGCTCTGGGGAGTTCTGGGGCGCAGCTGGCGGGTCAGACAGCCGGGATTGGCGCTCCCGTGAGAGGGGGGAGGGAGTGCGGCGTGCGCTTGCACGCCAATACGGCGGTTAAGCCCTCGAGGTTACACCGGCGCGCACGCCCCTGAGAGCCCCTCCAGGGTTGTCTGGTGGGCCCCCCAGGGCCTCGCCACCAAAAACCCCTTCACCAGCGAGGGTCAGTGGGGCTGAGCCAGTGTCCGAGCTCGCATTGAGCTCGGCGCTACGGCAGCCGGCGCGCCGGAAGCGTGCGTCGCCCGAGGCTCCGGCACCGCCGGCGGCAGGCGCCGGCTCCGGGTCGGACTCGGACCGCTCTGCTAAGGGGTTGAACCCCTCGGCAGCTCCCTTCTCCCCACTTCCTGCGTCCAGCAAGAGTGCGAGCAGTAGGGTCGTCCGTCAGGAACCGACGTCGGGACCGGCAGCGTCCTCCCTCTCTTCCCTCGTGGGGAGCGAGCAAGGGAATCTCATCAGTGCCCCAGGGCGCTTTGAGATTTACCGAGCCAGTGACTGGAGCCCCCCAGCAGAAGGGGAGTCTGATGATGTCCGGCGCCCAGAGCGGCTAGACGTCGTCCAGTCACGGGGGCGCGAGTCTCGCATCCGGCCCAATCCGGCTTGGCGAGGAGAGCGACGTCAATCCATGCTCGCATTGGCCCTCCGTCAATGGAGCACCTGGGCGCTGAATTCAGCGCAACGACGTGCGAGAGTCTCCCTGCCATCTCGTCAGCGCGCAACCGCGCGGCTTGCGTGGGTCGCATGGAAGGCCAGGACGGACCAGTCAGCGCATCAGCGCGAGCTCCAGCGCCTGGCATTCCAAGCGTGGAATGACGTCACCCAACAGGTCGCCCAACTTCAAGGCCTGTTTGACAAAGGCAGTCGGCGCCGAGTCGAGTCCGCTTTCGCAGCATGGCGCCAGCATGTCGTCCAGACACAGGGTCTGTGGCGCAGAGGCAGACGTCAAGCTGGAGCTGTCTTCGTGGCATGGCACCAGCAGACGATGCTCGCCAAGGAGAGGAGCACCTGGTGGGTTGGAGCCCGGAGACACCGGATGACCCAGATGGGCAGGAGGTGTCTTCGCGAGTGGCGCCGGCTCCCCAGGACGACCCCAGTCAGCTCGGACTCGTCCCAGGGAACGAGTGCCCGCCGTCCGGTAAGGAAGGCGGGAACCTCATCCGGTGTCAGCTCTTGCTCGGATTCCGACCAGGAGTCTATGTGGCAGGACATCCGTCGAGGCCTAAAGCGCCTGGGGAAAGACCACCCGCTGTCAGGGCTAATGTGGTTCCAGCTCAAGGACTATGGGCTCTCCGAGGACGGCGCTTATCGCCTGGAGATCCACCAGCAGTCAGTCTCCGAGTCCAGGGTGTTGATGGAAAAGCGCGAGGACCCTCACAACTCCCTTGGGAGGTGTAGATTCTCTGTCGTTGCCATCAACGCCAGCAGACCAGGGGAGCTGGTACGCCAAGGAGCGGACCTCCAGGAGGTAAGGAGAGCGGTCGTCGCGGCCGTCAGAATGAGCGGCTGCACCCGGAAGTCACACAGGGGTCTTAGGAAGTCAGGTGCAGCACCTCCGAGTTCCGCAGCCCCCGGTGGGACCTGGTCGAACCGGTTTGCTCCCCTCTCGTCCTCATCGGAGGAAGAGCATCCCGCGGAACGTCCGAGGCCCAGGACTCAGGCGCCTAAGCCGAGCGGCCCCAGTCGCCCGGTGCCTCGCACCCGGAAGCCCAGTCGAGCACCATCGGCCCCGCACCCCGGTCCGACTTCCTCAGGGGACACGTCGTCGTCCCCGGAGTCCACCTCGAGCAGGAACAGTCAGGACCTGCAAGAGCTGAAGGAAGCCTGGCAGAAGGAGTCGCAAGCTCGGGAGGCGGCTGCCGAGGCTCGCCTGGAGCAGCTGTCTCGGCAACTCCAAGAGAGTCAAAGAGCTGCCGAGGAGCGCAGGATCTCCGATCAGCGCGCTGCCGAGGAACGCAGGGTCTCCGAGCAACGCACTGTCGAAGAGCGCTGGGCTGCAGACCGGCTGGCCGCAGAGGCCCGGGAGATTGCCAGGCAGTTGGCTGTCGACGAGAGCGTCGCTCAGCAGGTAGCCGCTGAGGAGCGGCGAGCGGCAGCTGAGGCCCAGCTGGAGGAGAGGCTGCAGGCGGTCATAGAGTCACAAGTCCAAAGGCTCGCCCTGGTTCAGGCCTCGCCCCCAGGGCCCGTGGAGTCAGACGCTCGGGGGCCCTCAGCAGCAGCGTCGAGTCCGGTTCAGGAGACGCCCATCTCCCGAGAGGGACATGAGCTGGTAGAGCCGACTTCCGTCGTCACCTGTGACGTCGAGGACCGGGGCGTTCAAAGCCCTCCGGAGGAGTCACGCGCGGGCGTGACATCGCTTCCGCCGCACTCATGGGACTTTGTTTCCCTTCCTATACAAGTCTGCGCCGCCCTCCGGAAACACGTGGTCGGGTATGCCAACCCGGGGATCGAAGCCCAGCGCCTGTTTTACGACGCCGCTCGTAGGTATCGCTCCCTTGGTCAGGTCGCCGGGTGCTTGCACCCTACCAGCCAGATCAGGCAATGCCTGAAGGCAAGAATCTCGGACGAGGACAGGGTCCTCGGGGCCCAGGTGATTCACAGTCTCACGACGGCCTTGGCGTCCGTCGCAGAGAGCTGCGCTCGCTGTGGGTGCGGGCACGAGGAGAGCCCGGTGCGTATGTGGGCGTGTCAGACAAGCGCTAAGAAAAGTGTGGTAGCGTTCCTGAAAAAGGTGTACCTGCCGGTGTGTGGGTTTTGCGCCGCGGACGTGTGGCCCGGTGCTTTCGACCACTTTCCGGCTGTGATGCCACCTCCGCTTCCTACGGCGGCAGACACACCGGGAGACGGGGGGGGGATGGTCCCTCAACTGGAGCACTCGGAGCCAAACGAGCTTTCGGAGATGCCCGGTGCCAGCAGTCATGGTGGTCCTGGA